>PVJO010004006.1:0-115144 GCA_004026905.1 Hystrix cristata
AGAAGGAGTTGGGGTGGGAGGGAGAACGGTGCCAAGCTGGGGGTGCGGGCTCACGGGGACGCTAGGGAAGCCCTGTCATTCCATCCTGGAGAGAGGCACTCTCCCCTCCCTGGCTGATGCCACGGCAGCGCCCAGCTGCTGTGCCTGGGTAACACCTGTGGCCATTTTTATCAGGGGATGTTTACAAGGCGGCAGCAGGTTTATTCCAAGTCCTCCTTGCTGAGGGAAGGGACTACTGATTTCCTCCACCTATATTTTCACCCCATACCCTTGGGAGACTCAAGTCACGGGCGTCTTTCTAT
The DNA here is from genome assembly GCA_004026905.1 of Hystrix cristata. Taxonomy (NCBI): domain Eukaryota; kingdom Metazoa; phylum Chordata; class Mammalia; order Rodentia; family Hystricidae; genus Hystrix; species Hystrix cristata. The sequence continues at coordinate 303 of PVJO010004006.1, forward strand.
TTTGCCCCGAATCTCTCCGGGAAGCAAAGGGAAATAGAAACTTGGGGAAAGACGGAGAAGACAGGGAGAGAAGAGACTTGGGCCAAGGTACAGAATCCACCCCCCCCCACCCAGACATTTATTTCTTCTTTATCCTGGGGAAAATGGAGTGGAGCAGGGAGGGGAGGAGAGAAGGGGAAGTCGCAAGAACTGGCAAACACAGCATGGCAGAGTGTAATTAATTGGTGCGTTAAGCTGCTGGGTTATGCTTTAGTACGAGTGAGCCAGGAGGAAAAATGATTTCTCAGAAGGGATTCTTTAATCCTCCCTAACACAGTCTGCAAATTAGACCCGGTGCATGGGGATGCCCCTGAAAAGGAAGTGAGGAATGAATTCTCCCAAGACCAAGAAGGAAACCATGGGAAGTTACAGTGTTCCATATAATTGGTCAAATGCCTCCCCCACACACACCTCTGTCACTCTCTCGCAATCCTCTTCCAACCTCAACCTCTCTCTCTCTCTCTCTCTCTCTCTCTCATCATACCTACATAGCCCTTTTGTTCAAGGTATAAAGAGAAACCACAGCCCCTACCTTTGAGTACAAACCCCAAGACAGCTCGGTCTCTATCACCATAACAACAATTCCAAACATCCCAAAAATCAGAGCATAGTCACTGAGCCGCTTTCTCTTTTCAAACAGGGCCCTCCTGTGTCCCAGCTTATAGCCAATGTTTTGGTTTTTCCGCTTGTTGGCTTTGGGGAAGGTGGTGCTGCTGGCAGTGGTGCCGGCATGCTGGTGGTTGTGGGTGGCATTGGGGTGATGGAGCAGGGTCTGGTGGGCATGGTTGTCCTCCCGGGAGGAGATGATGATCTCCGGGGGGTTGCTGGGACTGAAGAGCTGGAGGGGTTGGCCCTCAGGCTCGGCCTCGATGAGGTTCCTCCGAGAGGCGCTGAGGCGGCTGAGGGGTTTCATGACCCCGCCGCTGTACTTGCACGAGCTCATGGCGATCTCCGTGAAGGGGTTGCTGTCCCGCCGGTGCACCAGGGGGCTGGCCTGCCGGTGCCGGCCGCCTCCACCAGGCCCACTTGTGGCTGTGGAACTTGGAGAGTGGCCAAGCAAGTGGTCATTGAGATTGAGCTGGCTGCCTTGCCTGGAGGAAGGGTGGAGGGTGGCGGTGGAGTTGGCCGAAGGGGGGGCCCTGAACGCGGTGGGAGAAGAGTGCAGCAGGCCGGGGTGGACTAGCTGGCTCTGGAGTTGGGCGAGCTGAGACAGGGCATGCGGTGGCTGCGGTGGCTGCTGGAGCTGCGGCTGAGGCTGCAGCGGGGGTCCCGGGGGCTGCTGGGGGGCTGCTGGGGGCGCGGGCGGCGGCGGCTGCTGCTGCTGTTGCGGCTGTTGCTGCTGCTCATCCCCAGAAGATGGACAGGGGCACTTGGGGTCTTCATCCAGGTCCCCCACCCCGGAGTCATGGAAGTGCCCAGGAGTGTCCATTTTGGGGCCTGGCTGGATTCCCTGCAGCAGAACCCCCCACCCCAAAGCCACCCTCGCTCCAAAGATGTCCTCAACGAAAGCCAGGCATCCGAGCTCCCCCAGCAGGGTCTTGGCTCCAGTCCTCTCCCTCGGGCTGGCTTCGGCTCTCTGGGGCTGCCCGGAGTCCAGACGCTGCCACTCAGGAGCGCATTGTGGTGGGCAGGGAGGGAGGCCAGGAGGGGAGCCTGAGGAAGCAGAGGGGAAGGAACTCTGTCCCAGGAGGGGGGTCCTCCAGGAGCGCGTGAGGCCAGGCTCTGCTTCACTCCTCGCTGGCTCTAGAGCTCCGCTCTCCTCCTCCTGCCGCTGTTATATTGGAAGCCAAGCCCACTTAATAGCCGCCGGTCCCATTGGCTTGGCTTCGCTCTCCACCGCCTCCGACTCCGCCCCGCGCCCGACTCCTCCCTGGGGCGGGGCCTGCTGTCCTCCCCGGCCCGGCCCCGAGCGCGGCGAGGGCTGGGAGCTGTAGTTTCTGCTCCGCCACCCCGGAGCCGAGGCTCTGCCCTATCCCCCGAAGGGTACGGCCAAAGCCGCACAGCCACGGCGACGGCGACGGGGTGTGCGTCCAGGCGGGGCGACGGAAGGAGAGTCGGGGGGCCTCCTGTGGAGGGCAACTGTCACCGCAAAGAAGGGAAGAGAGGAGGGACACACGTGTGTTAATGGCCAGGGTCTAGGACTGGTTGTTTCACATGCCTTCCAGGTAGATCCTTCCAATGCCCAAAGAGCTGGACCTTATGTTGTTCCCGTTTTACAAAGGTGGAAACTGATGCTCAGAGATGTTGAGTAACAATATCAAGGTCACAGAAGTGGAGAGTGGCCCCTCCTGAGGATGGATGGACTCACCTACCCACGGACCCAGCTCGGGCAGTGTGTGTGCAGGCACCTGTTGCTCCCAAGCCTCACAGCCGCTCTATGAAAATGATGTCATCGCTCTCCTTTTACAGGTGAAAACTTTTTAAAAAGAAAGAAAAAGAAAAGGGAGGGAAGGAGGAAGGAAAGGAAAAAGGCAAGGGAAGAAAGCACACAAGCACAAACAAGTAGCTTTTGCCAGATGTTACCCAGCTTGTCATTAAAGGTGCTAGGGTTTGAACCTAATCAGTCGGACCCCACATTCTGCATCCCAGAGTGCTTCTCCCCTGTAACGCTCAGTACAAACTGTGTGCTCCATAAATACTGTTCAACTGATGGATAAGAAAGCTCTGAGAATCTATTGAGAAAGAACAGACTTCCCCCGAAACAGGATGTGTGAGATGGACCACGGCTCCAGCCTCTTCCCTGCCAGCTGTGGGGGGAATCACCCACCCGAGGTCTGGCAGGAAGACCCAAGACCCCTCATCTTGGCCACCTGCCTGGTTTGCCCCTCATCTTGGCCACCTGCCTGGTTTGCCCCGTGGGGCTCTGCGAGTCAGGGCTGGGAACAGCTGCCGGCTTCCCAGGTTCAGAATCATCATCATCAAGTATTTATCAAGCTCCCATTGTGTGCAGAGGGGGTTCCAAAGGGATGGAACCAGAGAGGAATTTATTTCCATTCTTAACTGCAGCTGCCTTAGGGATCTGAGGAAGACACCGTTGTGGAATCCCCAGGCCCACCTGGGGTGTTAGGAAGGTGGTATCTTCCTGTCTGCTTCCTGACTCCCCATCACCCTTTGGCCTCTGTCCAGCTCCTTCCCTAGATAAGAGGAAGAAGAGGAAAGCCAGAGGCGCGCCTGCGTGCGCTCGCGCGCGCGCGCGCACACACACACACACACACACACACACACACACACGTCACAGCACCAGCCATGGCTCAGGGGCTGCAAGCCTGTGGTCTCGTGTTTTCCCATGATCATGCAAGCCCACCAGCACCCCACCTCACCCCTCCAGTATGCCCTGCCTGTCCCCCCTCCACCTGTCTTCTTGATTTCCCTCCCTCTTTTCCATCCCCAAACCAAGCCGTCTGTTTGCTTCAAGGCTCCAGATCACATTTTAGGTTTAATGACTGCCAAATAAATTACCATTAATATGTAGTTAGTACTGCTTTTTATTGCTGGATACAGCTTCCAGGCTGAGACAAATCACTCTGGAAATGGGACTTTCCCCCGCTGCCTATCATTGCATCCACCCAGGCTGCACACTGCACCCTCTTCCAGAGATGGTCCAGGTCTTGCTCTCCTCCTGCCCTGTCCCCAGCAAAGCTGTAAACCCGGCCTACTGTGTGACCTTGGCCAACTGCTTTGGCCTCTCAAGCCTTCCATTTGCTCCATTTGATCAGAGCCAACAAGGTAGCCCGGGTAGAAGTACTTTGTACCCTCCAGCACTTGCAGGGTGGTGATTCCTGCAGGCACTGTGCAACCACAGGGCTTGAGCACATCAGCCTTTCCATCCTGCCTACCGCTACTCCGCACCCAGGCATCTCCCTGCTACTGCTGCATGTCGGGAGGCCCCCCAGGCTTCCCCTGACCCCCAACTCCAACATGTCTCCCAATAACCTCTGAGTTGGGACCATCATCCACTATAAATGAGAAAGCAGGCATTCCACAGGTCTTAAAGCTTGTCCACAGTTACTAAGAAGTAACTAGTGGCATAGCTGGGCTCAAACCCAGATCTGTGTAAAGGCAAAGCTCAAGCTCTTGCCATGTGTCTGAAACCCAAATCCACAGGACTCAGTCCTATTTGGTGTTGGCTAAGCATTACCATGTGACTCCCACAGCCAACTCTCAGGAGTGAAAAGGAGCAACAGTATAGACCCCAACACAGGACAGAGACACTAGAGTTCACAGAGGGCAGTCAAGGGAGGCTTCACAGAGGTGGCAGGACCCGAATTACACCTCGAAGGATGGGCAGTCCCCTGAAATGAAAGGCCAACACACTAGGCCTCTCGGGTCTATCTATGGAGGCCAAGGGGCATGGCAAGGAGGCCAAGGGGCATGGCAAAGAGTCCAAGGAGAGGAAGCGAGGACACGTCCACCAAGCCACGGAAGGAAGGGCCACACAGCTCTGCCTCAGGGGTGCCAGGGCTCAGCCCCTGCCCTCCCTCCCAGCCTCACTCCTCCCCATCTCTTTCTTTAAACCCAAGCATCATTTGTCTTCCCCCTGAACCATGCTATTTCACCCTCCATTCCTTTACCTGATGTGCCCTGCCCCTTCGCTCTTCCAGACATGCCTCGAAGATCTGCTGTCTCAGGGGCCCCTCCTGACATGGCACATCTGAACTAGGGCCCCTTCTCCCACATGTTCAGTGCCGCATGGTGACGCTTTGTCAAGCAGTACAGTTCTTATCTCGATGTGCATCCTTTACCCCAGACTGTGACCTCCTTGAGAGCAGGAATGATGCCTGCTTTGCACCCATATCTGCACCTCTTCCATAGAGCCGGGCATAAAGCTGATGCTTGACAGAAATTAACTGCACCGACTGAACTTGGAACTGTGGAAAGTTCATCTGAAGACAAATAAGAAGTCATGGCACTTTCACAACAAGTAACAAGCATGATTTCCCTGTCACCAAAATGAGTGAGTAGAAGAAAAGAGTTCTAAGATCATTCAGGTATAAAATTTCACAATCTATAGTCTATAGAACCTGCCCCTAAAATGAAGAACTGACTGAAAAAAAGGATGAGAATAGTAATGACTCGTGTTTATATGGCTGCCTCTCCCATAGGCTCATATTCCTTGAGAGCAGAAGGGGTCTAATTGTTTTCCATATCCCCAGCACTGGGCAGCAAACCTGGACATGGATATATTCCTTAAAGGTTTATCAGATAGAAAGGTGAATGGATGAATGATGGATGGATGGATGGATGGATGGATGGATGGAAAATGAATGGATGGGAGATGGATGGATGGATGGTGGGTGAATGTATGATGTATGAATGGTGGATGGATGGTGGATGGATGAATGGATAACAGATGAATGGAAGATGGATGGATGGTGGATGGATGGATGAAGGATGGATGGACGAATGGTAGATACAATGACATATAATAATAGCTTTTCCAGAAAAGCCAGTGGTTTGAGGTTATCCTTTCCCTCCTAGGGATAGTGTTATAAAGATAACCACACCCTTCCCCAGTCCCTGGATGTGCACTCAGATTCACTCAGTATTGTGTTCTTATCTTGAAGTTTTGTTACAGGATTAATTAATGCTCTAGTAACAAAAACAACTGTGTTTGCATAGCACTTTATTGTTTTCCAACTGCTTTCACATAAATTATTACATTTGCACCTCCTGGCAGCCCTAGAAGGCAGGTGGGGGCTTCACTGCTCTCAGCCCATAAACTAAAGCTTACAAAGGTTTATGCAGCTGCTTGAGATTCTCAGACAGCCGGATCCGAAGGCTCTTCATCCACCCACCTCGCACTGTGTCCACTCATCCTAGGACCTGAGGAACAGCACAAGCCCTGCCCTTGCCCCAAACTTCCTGGGACCCCTTTCCCTCATGCTCTCCCTCAATTCCACACCATCTCCCACTTCTGTGTTCCCTTGTCGTGTTACTTATATCTCTCTGGGGACAATTTGCCCTTCTTTCCTTGTAGTGACATTGTCTATACATGTGTCTTTTCTCTCCCTTTTTAATTAACACTAGGAGCTCCTTGGTGACAGGAGCTCATGGTGCGAATTGTAAAACTCACATGCACACACAACACCACACCTCAACCTGCACCCAGATTGTGCGTTGCATAAATAAGTGAGTGAGTTCATGCCTGCGTGAGACTTTGGGGCACTGCGACCCAGGCACTTGCCCTTGACTGGTACCACTGGCCACTGGGGTGCCAGTTAGTAAGTTCAGGTCTCTTGTCCTTGCCCCTGTCCCCTGAGTCCCTGGATGTCCAGACACCAGGATGCAGCCTCTTACAGCTAATGCCCACTGTGCGGTGACTACGTCACTTCTCCCCCAACCTTCCATGACCGGGCCACTTACCAACCCAAGGGCTGTTCCCCACATGATGAAGGCAGGGTGGGGCAGCCAGGCAGTGCACGGGAGTAACCTTGGGCTGGGAATTGATCCCTCCAGCTGCCACCTGCCATTTTGCTGCTAGTGACCATGATGAGCAAATCACCTATAAAATCAGACCATTCCACACCTCCTTCCACAGTTGGGGTCTGAAAGCCAAGATGCATTTTTAAATCCTTCTCCTGCCCCCTTGTCTAATGGCTTTGGTGTGGGAACTTGCTGTTCTGGCCAGATGAGTCAATTTGTATGGGAATATTTATTTATTTGAAGGGCCAAAAGTCAAATGAAGGTGCTCATACTTCTGAAAAGAAGTGAATGTCGGGAAAAGGCATGGGAAATAGGCACAGGGTGCGAACATCCTGTTGCCACAATGCCCTGCTGGGTCCACAACACACATATATCTTACGAACTGTGAAGTGCTGCCTGTGTGGACTGGGCAAGTGCAAGGACCGCAACTAAGGGATGGGCCGTGGAGACCCGTGACAGGCATGGGCTCAGCCTGTGTGTGAGGCCGTCTGACGTCTGTCTGCCTGGGGCCGGGTCGGTAGAGACAGCCCTTCACCTGCCGTGTGGAGTGTGGGTGGCCGTGTCCTCTCCCAGGTGACTCTGTATCCCCAGCCACAGACTCAGCTTCAGCAGGGCAGTATTTATGTCTGTTTGTTCACTGCCATATCCCAGAGCCTAAAACACTCCTGTCACAGAACATGCCCTCTATTAAGATTTACTGAAAAAATCAGTTTCTTGGCCCCATTCCCAAAAGGCTCTAAGGAAAAAAGTCTCTGTTTTCCAAACCCAAAAGAGGCCCCTGAGCTGCCCAAGGGAAGACCCAGAGCTGGGGAAGCCAGGAGTCCCTGGCACAGGAAGAGGCAGCAAGTGCTCCCTGGCCCTGGGGAACCACACTCCTGCAGACAGGGCATGGAACGAAGCCAGGCAGCTCAGCCAGAAGCCACTGACCAGTGGCCAGCCAGCCCGGCAGCTAACAAGGAAAGGCCTGGAGGCCCCATGCCCTGCTCTGGCCTGGAAATTGAGGCCCACCAGCCTAGCTGATGCTTACCCACCTAGAGCACAGCAACCTGTGGAAGGTTTGTGAGGAGTGTGGCGGCCTCTGCTGGTGCCACACGCACACAACTTCACTCACCAAGGCACCTTGGGAGATGGGGGAGAGACCCCAAGCAGAGCCTGAATCTCTCTGCTCAATACTCAGTCTCCCTCCTCAGGGGAGCAGAGACCAAGTAGTGCTAGGATCAACCTTTATAAATATTGTACAAAGGGAATTTCTATCTGTCAGGATGCTTTGAGGTTTCTACCAACAGCCCTGTTGTCTGTCCTAGGTGAGGCTTTGAATGAGAGGCAGGAGAGGATCTCAGAGGCATCTCGGGATGCAACCATACTTGCAAGAAATGACCTCCCAAGCTGGGAGGTGACTTGTGTAAAACAGATCCCAAGCCAGGTCTCACGGATGTGTCCCCTTCCACTGGCCTACAGTCCCTCAGTTGCAGTTGGATGTGACAACATAGCCCACCTCAGTCTCTCCTTCTCTGTGATCTCACCCACAAGCATCCCAAATCCAACCCCCCCCCAGCTCCTCTCTACATCACTGCTGCCAGGAGAGGAAAAAAGCCCCTCTTGCCTCACCATCCACAGGCACACCCAGGCCCCGCCACCCAGTGCTGTGCCGGGAATAGCGTAGAAGGGCGAGCATCCCTGGTGAGCCTGCCTTCTTCTGCCTCCTTTCCCTCCTGGTAAAGGTGAAAGCCAGAGGGTTGCTATGGACACTGCAGCCAGGCTCTCCCTCCCCGGTAATAGTCTGGAGCTGCTTTCCCTGCTGGAGTCCCATCTCTAATTGCCAAGCCTCCGAGGTAGCTAGGATACTTCCCAGGAGGTCCTGGGCAGCCAGTGAGGCTGAGGAATAGATGGCCTGAAGAGGGAAAGAGACAGTGACAAGATGGAAATCACCTGAAATTGGAAGCAACAAGTTCGACCTGTGTAGGTAGATTGACAAAACCAATGTCAATTTAGTGAGGATTAGAAAAGCAATAGTGTTTTAACAGGCTCCCTATCAAATAGGACACTCAATCACTGTGGCCAGCATCTCATCAAGATGCTAAAAGGAAAAGAAGAGGCACGAGGCCCTGTGGCCATGTGCAGAGCTGGTCTGCAGGAAAGACCTTCACAGTGCTGTCACTAGCAACCACGGACCCAGGAGCTGAGTTCCTGACCACTAGGCTGCCTAGTAAACAGAAGGGCCCCAGCTCCTGCCACAAGGTCCCTCTCACTTGTCCCTGCTGGAAACCAGCTCAGTCTCACACTGCCAGTTCCCCACCACAAGCTCAAAACACACTCCCCGCTGGTGGTATGACCACAGACCATCACTTCTAATTCTGTCCCTGCCATGAGACCAGTGTGTCACTTTTACAAATATCTCCTCCAAGACATCAGGACACTGTCCCTGAGATTCTTTTCCCCATCATGAGACTAGAGCTGCTTCTCTACCACTGTGCTCTCTAGCTTGAAATCATATCTGTCCTGTTCATGTGCCCCCCCGCCGACTGCCCACACATTCATCAGACCTGGTCACCAAAACCACGCAGCTCCACACAGCCACAGACTGGCATCTAACTGGCCAGGAAGGTCTGATGTGATGGTACAAGTGCACTGTCAGTGCCACCATCAGAGCCACCCCTGGCCCTGTGGAGCCATTATAGAGACAGCATATATGCTGGCTTCACAGGTTGCTGGGGCCAGGGTGGCCCTCCAAGACCTGTGCTCGTGTCTCATCAGAGCCTGTGCTCAGTGCCATCGGTGTGGCCATGAGGACGAAGTTGCCCCTGTACTGCACGTACCTGTCTCCCTGCATCATCCTGGAAGAGGAGTGTAGATGGACTAGTGCAGTCCATCAAGACCCTTGAGAGGGACAGATAGGCATGGAAATAAGAACAAAGGCAGAGACGCACATGTGGATACGTGTGCAGATATGTGGGCACACACACCTACGAAGAGAGAGAGATGCAGAAAGGATCAAAGACTTTTCTAAATTTGCCCTTCACCAATTCTCTCTCTGCCTGTCTCTGTTTGTCCCTCTCTCACTGTCTCTCTCTCTGTCTTTGTCTCTCTCTCTCTCTCTCTCTCTCTCTCTCTCTCTCTCTCTCTCCCCCTCTCTCTCTCCCCAAGGTAGCTCTCACCAGCCCCATTTTATAGAGGAACTGGTCCCCGGTAGGCTGAGGAACTTGCCCCAGGATGAAAGAACTAAATTTCAGGCTCTGAGGCCCAGCACCTCTCTCTTGGCTCCTTCCCATCTAGCATTTGAAAGTCACGCCTCAGAATGGGAATTTGGGAGGCTGCACATCTCAGAAAGAATGCAGGCCAAATGGAGGCCGTTATTCCAACCAGGGAGCTTTTTCCTACCACTTAGGAAATCTTGCCTCCTCTGATTGTTTCTGAAACTGTGTTCCTAGGGCCGAGTTTATGACAGATTGCTGTTCCAACAATCCCTGTGGCCCATCATGGGGGCTCCTAGGAGGCCTAGTGAGCACTAATCCTCTTTTCTTAGCACAACACTTTCTTCCTCCTGCGAAGCTAATGATTAAGCCTCCTGGTGGCCCCAGGAACTGGCAAATATGAGTCCTGGAGGGTAGGAAAGGCCAGTAACTCCCTGATTCTTGCCACTTCCATTAGCAAATCTTCTGTGCCAGCCAGGAGGGCTAGAGAAGGGCAAGAAAAGGAAAAAGGGTGAGCACTGCCACAGCAGCCCCTGTCTCGCTGTGGCTGTTTCTAGAAGGGTGAGCTTTGATCCAACCAGTGGGGCACCTCTACATCTCCCTGCAAAGGCCAAAAAGTCACCAGCTTCCTGTGCCTATGAGAAGTTTCAGGCCACCCCGCACTCTCTCACCCAGCATTTCAGTACATCAGACTTGTCTTGTAGAGAGAAGGGACAAGATAGCCGGAGATGCCTACAGACTAAACCCCAAAACTAAACTCAGGAAACTGATTTGTGGGGCATTGGCAAGAGACAAGCAAGCAACCACCATGTCCTACATCCACTAGACCCGTTCTAACTGGGAAGAGCTGGTCTCCAGGAAGTGACCCATGAGCAGCGGCCAGCACCATGTGCTCCCGCAGCAGGTGCCCAAGGACTGTCCACTGCCTTCTGTTCTCAGCTGCTACCCTTCTTGTCTGCAGGCGTCTTGCAGACTCAAAGTGGAGTGCGGGTCAAGACCTCAAAAGCTCCAAATGAACTAAGCACCACTCATCTCCACTGTTGCTGCTCTTCCAGCGTGGGGAGGGAACCACTTGTTTCTGAGGACTGTGTGGTGTGGGCAGAACCGAACATACGTGCAGTCTATGCCCCTCCAAGGAGAGGAGTCCAGTTTCTCAGGGGTCACATCCTCCTGGGGGACCCCTGAGCCTTCTGCCCCTAACCTCCTAAGGAGCTTGGAGAAATCCATGTCAAAGTAACCTAACTCCAAGGCCAAGTGCAGCCTCCAGGCTGCGCTTGCTGGTGGAGGCTGTGGTTTCTGCTCCCTCACTTCTCTGTCGCCCTGGCCATGGCTACTTTGATGCTTTGCCAAGTGATGCACCAGAAGAGAGAGAGGAATGACGGGCATCCATGTGGCAGTCTGTCAGCTGCACCACAAAAGCGACACTGGGGAGGCAGTGGAAGTCAATGACTCAAAGCAGGTTCGGGGATTATCTGCTGTTTTCAATTATCCACAACCCTCATCACCATGGAGAATTGAGAATCGGGTATATGTGCCTCCCCCTCAGCGATGTTGCTGGCGCTGGAGATGTGATTCGTACTTGGAGCAACTGTGGGTAAAGGACTCAAACGGTCCTGTGTAAAATCTCCCCAGCACTGAAATGTCATTCTGTGGCTCTTGGCACCTGACACCTCCTGGTTCCTTTAAAAATAGCTGGAAGATAAACATATCTAAGGAGAAGAGAACCAACAATTATCAAGCATCTTGTATCATGCTCAATACTCATTCTGACCAAGGAAATGTCAATTCAGAGAGGTAAAGTGACACACCCAGAGCTTGTCACAGCGTGGGATGACAAAGCTGTGCCCCAACATGGAGCCAAGTGACCGCGGGGACTACTTTCCCTCCTCCTTGGTGAACTCGCCCTCCCTTATCCAGCACGGGGGCCATCTCAGACCCCCCACCCCCGTCTGCACAGGTGAAGCTGCTTTCAACTGCCAGGGAGGGAAACTCCCACTCAAGAGGGTTGAAACATGCAGACATTGGGTGCTAGCCCGTCACACTCAGCAGGAGAGCAGTCCCAGGGCTTGTTAATCTGGTGCCACATGTCACCAGGAACGCTGATCACAAGGTGGCCCCAGCATGCCCCATCTCTGCCCTGCACAACAGATCCGACGAAGGGAAGAGCCTCAGTGGTGGGAAAGCCGCCCAGAAGTCCCTGGGTTTCCATGTCACGGCTGACAACTGTTCACAAGCTCAGACCTAAACCAATCACCAGTGGAGGGTGGTGGGGTCAGCACGTCGGGCCTGACCTCTCTGGAGCAGATGCCAGGCAGAGGGGACTGGCCCCAAGGACAGCAAGCCCTGCGTCCACCCAGTCAGCCGGAGGTGGGGACACGGCCGGGGAGTAGCTAACTGGTAGAGTGGGAGTGGTACGGCACTTGGCTAGCACTGCAGAAGCCTAGGTTTACTCCCAAGCACGGGGGGGGGGGGTCACAAAGTAGAGGTCGGGTGCACTTCTTTGTGAGGACTTTTGCCCCCAGGGCAGCTCCCCGGAGCAATCCCCAAGGACAAGTGCCAGCTCAGATAAGAAAGGGTGAGGCAGCAGCTGGCACCCAAATGGGAACCTTCTGGCCCTCTTGTGAGCTTATCTAGAGGATGCACATGACTGACTTCGACAGAGAAGTTTGGAAAAGAAATCTCATTAAAGATTTGTTCCATCACATCTCAGAGAAGCAAAGCCTTTCATGAAACTCAGAGAGCAACTTGAGAGATGCAAACGGCTGCCCAGTGCACAGTCTTTAATTTCCTGTAGGAAGCCTGATTATTATCTGTCTGGAAATGTTTCAGCTCAAGAGGGAGATATGAGAGCCGGGACGAGGCAGCCCTCTATGTTGTCATGTCATAAATCCAGACTCCTGAAGAGAGCCCCTTGTCAGAGGGATGGCACCAAGTCCGGAGCATGCCACCAACTCCGTCTGCTCCAAGTGCCCTTAAAACCAGCCGAGCTCCAGCAAATGGAGGAGACCAAGGGGTTACCCCTGGGCAGGCAAGAGACACAATGGGGTGGGGTGGGGAAGAGAAAGAAAGAAAGAGAGGAAGGAAGGAAGGAAAGAAAGAGAGAGAGAGAGGCAGGGAGGAAGGAAGAAAGAAGGAAAGCAAGCTAGTTGAGGCAAATTGAAAGAGTGAGAGAAACTAGGGACTAGGGAGGAAAGAAGAAAAACAAGCAAGAAGGACAGAGATAGGCAGCTACAAAGAAGAGAGCAAGAAGAAGCAGAAAAGAGAGAAAGACGGAGACAAGGAGCCCAGCGCTGCCCAGTGCTCACTCTCAAGGACTCTCCTAAACGCTTCTATTTCCTGGCTGCCAGCCCTGGGTCACCTTCTGGAAGCTGTCCTTGCATCTGCATGAGCACAGAAACCCAGGGCTCCCACGTATTTTTCTAGCCCGGCAAGATCCGGATGTTTCCAGTTCCTGCACATAGTGGCACCCGTGGGTCTAGGGGTCATTATTCAAAGAGACCTTGAATGCGCAGAACTCTTAGTTAAACATGAAGTAAGAAAACAGCCAGGTCTCAAAGGACTTATTCTAAATTTGTGAGTTCAGACCTCAAAACTCAACTACTCATCCTGATTTCCTGGCTGGGATGAGGACAACAGTCTATAACTATCCATGTATTTCATCTGCCCTTACAACACACATAAGCATTTCCAAAACTAACTCCCAAAGTAGTGTAGGCTCCAATTCTCTTTCACTGCTACCTTGAAAACTCTTATTCATTCCTCAAGGCCCTGTTCAAATAATCCTCTTTTAAAGGCCTTCCCTGCCCTCACCTCCCCAAACCGGGTTAGCTGCTCCCACAGCTGCATGCCTACCACTTTGTAGGGACCTCCCTGTGGCACTTCTTACATCACACTGTAGTTTGTGTTTATATTCTCCAGCATCTGGGACAATGCCAGGAACATAGTAGCAACTCCAGAAATATTGAATGAATGAATGAATGAATTCTTCCCTGCCCAGACTGTGACCTGCTCAACTTATATGGAATTGCTACCAGAATTTGGGAGCAAAAGGATGCTTAATGCCCACAGAATCCAACTCTCAAATACCAAAGTATAGTTCATTACGAATATGACCAACAGAATCTACTGTTCACTAAGCTCTACTTATATCCCTGCTAATACTTTTCCAACCTAAGCCAATGTGTAAACTTGGGAAGGTTTTAGTGTATTTGCCTTTTTGAAGTATTACAGTAAATATTTGCTCATTATTAAAATTTTGAAAATAGAAAACAGTAAGGAACCAAAGGAGCATGTGTCATCCTTCTGTCTAAAGTGGTTTTTCTGTTGTTTTTGGAGGGTGGGTTGCATAGCTTTCTTTTGAGACAGGGTCTTGCTATGTAGTTCAGGCTGGCCTTGAACTTGTGGCAATTCTCCCACTTCAGCCTCCCAAGTGCTGGGATTAAAATGTGTCCCACCATGCCCAGCTTCTAAAGGAAGTATGATTAATACTGGCCTATTTCAGTCTTTCACTGTGCACTGCATTTTGCTTACACAGTTGAAATTGCAATGTGTATACATGGGTTTCAGAACAAGTTGCAATCAGGGTTTTTTTGGGGGGGGTTGGGGTTTTTTTGGGTTTTTTTTTTTGGTACTAGCATTGAATCCAGGGTCTTCACAATGACCTACATCTTCAGGCCCTCTTCAAATATTCTATTTTGAGGCAGGGTCTCAGTAAGATGTTAAATTGCTTAGGCTGGGCTTGAACTTGAGATCTTCCTGCCTCAGCCTCCTTTCCTGGGATTACAGGTGTGTGCCACCATGCCCGGCTCATTTATATCATTGTATCTGGAATTCTCCAGCTGAGTTCAGCAGAGGTCAAGAGATGCCTGCAAGTTCGAGCCCAGCCTGGGCAATTTAGCAGTTTAGCAAAATCCCTTCACAACATAATGAGTAAACATATAAAGAATATGTCTACCCTTGAAGAGCTCACCCTACCACCCCAAATAGACACCATCCGCCTCCCCATACCATCCCCTGCCCCCCACTTAGGCAGAGCCTTGTCATGTCCCAGGTGCTGACAGCCACCCAGGGCACTTGCCCCATCCTCCAATCCTCTTGCTCCAGCCTCAGAAAGCACTCTCACCATCACCCACTTTTTCTCCACCTCTTTGTTCTGACTCCCTACCCTACCACCCCTAAATGGCCCTACCACTGCCGCTCTGGGCCTTGAATTCACCCTCCACATGATGGAGAGGATTGTTTGAAAATGCAGCTCTGGCCCTGGCACGCCTCTGCTGAGAACCACCAATGGCTCCCCAGAGCTCTCTGGTCTAGCCCAGAGTCCTCCTTTGTGCGGCTCCACAGTCTACCTGACATCCTTCCCATTCCCACGAACTCTTCCCCGCCCGCCACACACGCTACCTCCAGTTCCTCCAAGACCGGAGTCTGCTCAGTGCGCACGGTCCCCAGAGAACCTGGGTACCACCAAGTCCCTGCCACCTCCATAGCCTGGCCCCCGTCATCCCTCTTCCTCCCTACACAAGCACCATAGCACCACTTGCTCAGGAACAGCACCAGCCAGCTCCACAGCTGAGACTGGTCCCCTGCTGTTTCCCGTGAATACCTGGCTTTCTCCCACACTGCCTCAGTCCTGGTCAAAGAGTCTGTTTCCTGCTGTAGCCATGCTCCCCACCGATTCCCACGGAAGCAGCAACACCAAAGCCGTGTCATCCAGAACACAGTTACTCCAGGTCATAAATGTGCCATCACAGTCTAGAGCTACGGCAGGGGAGGACACCAGGGAAGGATGGGGGCGGGGCGTCTCCCAGGGGCTCACAGCTTGGCCTGAACCCCGAAGGAGCCACCTTTGGGCACATGAACAGATTTGCACTCCAGGCAGAGGAAAGGCTTTGGGGAGTTGCTGCAGAAAAATCAGTAATGATCCCTCACAGCTTCAGCCCCCATGAGTGTGACAGCATGATAAGAGACGTGGCTAAAGAATTAGAGGAGCCTGACAGGGAGGCTCGCACAACCAAAGAAGCAGTCTGATAAGGAACTAGAGAGCATCCAAGAGTTGGAGCAGAACAGGGCCTTAAAAAGCGCACTCTGCTGCAATGTGGATGGAGGCAAGCGCAGGGTCCAGGCTGGAGACAAGATCGGTGCAGAGGCTGCTGCCACCATCAGGGAGAGGATTAGGGCGTGAGCCAAGCAGAGAGGAGGAAGGAAAGAAAGAAATCAAGGAGGCAGTGAAGGTGAGATTGACAGGGCTTGGTGACAAAATGAATCTGGAGCAAAGGGATTAAAGAGGGGTCGCCAGGCACTTGTCCTGGGCAGCCTAATGGAGCTACACCTTCGGGATAAGTCGCGCAGGGGAAGAAAAGACCAGGCTGGAGCGGCTGGCGCGACATCCAGGGTTGGTGTCGTGTGAAAGGGCAAGTGGGGTGCAGTGAAAGGAAAGACCAGATAGAGAGGTAGGTGAAAGCCAGCCCATGGAAGTCTGTGGTGCCAGGCGAGCAGCTTGGTGTTTAATCAGAAGTTACGGTGTAGCCTTGATTCAGCCGAAGTCTGCCCTCACTGGGAGACGTCCTCGGGACAGGAAAACAGACACATTGACCTCACAGCGGCCACTGTCCCCCTTCTGCCAACTAACAGAACCCAAGATGTGTTTGCCACTTCATCCCCATGTGGCCATGTGTCTTGGAGAAGGACAACCACATCACCAGTCCCAAGGCTTAAATCACAGTTGGTCTAAGGCTAGCGCGATGGTCCCCTCCCCTGTAACAGTGACTGGCTCTGGACGGGCAATGAAATGAAAAGAGACTCCTACAAGAGGCTCCCGAGGAGCCAGGCATGGTAGTGCACACATTCCCATTGCTCTCCGAGGCTGCAAGATCACAAGTTCGAGCCCGGCCTGGGCAATTTAGCAGTTTAGCAATACCCTGTCTTGAAATTTAAAAACTAAATAAATACAGTGGGCTGGGGATGGAGTTCAGTGCAAAGCCCCTGAGGTCAGTCCCTAGGACTGTTACTGGACACTGGGACCCGGGATACTCTGTCCGGGTGATTGGTGATCTGAACAAAGGATTGCGCAAGAAATTACACAGAAAAGGTAGCGGAGATGCACGTTTGTTGGAGGTGGAAAAAAATAAACTCTGCAGTGAGAGCGACTGGTGAACAGATTTACAGTGGCAGTGAGGACAAGGGAAGGGGGTGTCTTGTGTGGGGTATTTGTGAACTGGCTTCTCCCCTTGCAAATAAGGCTTTGGGGTATTGTCCTATCAAAAACTCACTTGGCAACCGGATTTAAACTGTCCTTCAAAGACTCGCCTCATTCTGCACCGGATGTAAATGGAGGCTTGAAAATGGCACGTTCTGATTGGTTCGGTGTTCAGCGCTCCTCAGATTGGTCCAGTTTCCGATCCGTCCGGAGCTGCACAGGCCTCCTGGCTCCTGTTCTGTGCATGTGCCCTGAGTCTCAGGACTAGACGGATTCCCCCTGATTGCTTGTCCCTAATCTCCTACCTCAGTACCGAAAAAAGAAGAAGAGGAAGCGGCTGGGGG
This sequence comes from Hystrix cristata, assembly GCA_004026905.1. Taxonomy (NCBI): domain Eukaryota; kingdom Metazoa; phylum Chordata; class Mammalia; order Rodentia; family Hystricidae; genus Hystrix; species Hystrix cristata. Next base: position 17,495 of record PVJO010004006.1, read on the forward strand.
GGGGGGGGGTTCCTGGGAAAGTTTTCCTTGATGCTGCACGTTGTCAAGTCCCTGTGTGATGCTTGAGCCTGTGGCAGCTATTCGGGGACCATGCGGGGCGTGAGCGTGAAAGAACGCAAGGAGGACAGAAAGCGGGAAGGGAAGCGAGGTGCTTGTAACATCACCGAGCTGTTAACTCCACTGCCTCTGAAGCTGCCCTCCCTTCCGCTCTGCTTGCTGTGTGACCTTCTCTCCCTCACGAAGGAGCCAGCTCAGGCTGAGTCGTCTATTACTTCAGCCGGAATCCTCAGCACCAACACCAAGGGCGGAATAGAAACCACAGCCGCGTGTCGCAGTGCACACCCGTGATCTCAGAACTCTGGGAGGCTGAGGCAGGAGGATCGCAAGCTCAAGCCCAGGGAGATGAGGACTGTACAATGCCCTGGCCACACGGAGTTCATAAACGACACTAATGTAAGTGGAAGTGGGGGAGTGACAGAAACTTGACTGTGCTGGGAAAGGGAAAAATGGGAGCTCACGAAGGAAAGCCAATAGTGTGTTTCTGACTCTCATCTCAGAACTTGGTCACTAAAGAAGAGTCTTACACATGGAGAAGTTAGAGGGAAATGCAAACAAGATGGATTAGCTATCAAGCATTGTGTAACAAAGTATCTCCAAAACTTAGCGATTAAAACAAGTATTTATTAACAAACCTTTTTGGGGTCAGGAATTAAGGTACAGTACGGCTGAGTGATTCAGAACAGTCTGCAGATTCATTTTTTAAGTCTTTTTTCTTTTTATCTTTCATATTGGGTATCTGTGTATCTTCAAATTCACTAATCTGCTATTAAATCCACCTGGTATACTTTTGTCAGAGCATCAGGTAGCTTCATGGGGTCTAACATGTATGTAATTGGAATTCCAGGGGAAAGGAGAGAAGAGACAGAAAATATATTTGAAGAAATAATGGCCAAAACTATTCAAATTTTTGAGAAAACTGCCAGGTGTGGTGGTGCACGCCTGTAATCCCAGCACTCAGGAGGCAGAGGCAGGAGGATTGCCATGAATTTGAGGGCAGCCTGGGCTATATGGTGAGCTCAAAGCCAGTCTGAACTACATACCAAGACCCTGTCTCAAAAAACAAAAACAAAAGAAAACAAAAAAAAAATTGTGAAATTATAAACTCCCTGAACCAAGAATCTCAATAAGTCTCAAATATAAGAAACATGAAGAAAACTACTAAGGCACATAATAACTAAATAGCTCAAAATCAATGATAAAGAGAAAAATCTTAAAAATAATCAGAAACAATACCTGCAGAGGAAGAAAGATACACATTACAGCAGACTTTCTATTGTCCATAACGCAAACCATGGGCGGTGGAACAGTCTCTTTGAAGTACAGTGGTACCACGGCTCATGAACTTATTTCATTCCACAATTCTGGAAAAGATGGCCATGTTTCTGTCCATGCAAGAGAGATGGCTGTGGTCATGTTCATCACCCAATGCCGAGTTTGCAAACAAAAACAAAATTTTGCCAAATGCTTCTGTTTAGGAACCAAACTGTTGGCAAACAAAGGCATACGTGAACTGAGGTAGCATCGTATTGGAAGAAAAGAGATAAAACACTGCTGACTTTGAATTATAGAATTCGAAAAAGAAAGTAAAATAAAGCACAGACACAGCCAGCGCACACACACAGACACACACAGCCGGAATAATTCATCCCCAAAAGGTCTGAACTGTAATAAAGGAAGACCTTCAAGCACAAGGAAAACAGTAACAAATACATATGAAATGAAAACATCAGAATTGGGGCTGGGGATTTAGCTCAGTGGTTAGAGTGCTTGCCTGGCAAGCGCAAAGCCCTGAATTCAATCCCCAGCACTGAAAAAAAAAAAAGAAAACATTAAAATTGGTAAATATTATGGTGGAAAAACAGAAAAGGGAATTTGATGGAATTACTGAAAATATTTAAGTAACCCAAAAGTATCCAGAAAGTGATTGGAAAAAAGAATAAAGAATAAAAAGGACAATCAATCAAAAAATCAGCAAGAATATAAAGGCCTTAAACAACATAATTAACCAAGCTAAACAAATGACAGTATGAAAAGTCTCCATCCAGTAACAACAAGATGCATATTACTTTCAAGTGCATATAGAAATTTAACCAAGACAGACCCTACTCAGAGTCATAAAACAAGCCTCAAAGAGTTTAAAAGGTATGTTCTTTGACCTTAGAAGAATTAAATTAAAAAGCAGTAACAGAACATCTCTGCAAATTCCTCAAGCATTTGGAAACTAGATAACACACTCCCAAATAACCCGTAGGTCAAAGAAGAAATCAAAATGGACAAAAAAAGTGTTTTGAATGGAATGAAAATTAAAACAACAAGCTTATGAGACACCACAACAGCAGCACTTAGAAGGCATTTACAGCACCAAATGCCTATATTGGAAATATTCGAATAAATGACTTCAGCTTCTACCCTAACAATTTAGGAAAAGGAGAGCAAATTAAGCTTTTTTTCTTTTCCCCACACTGGGACTTGAACTTAGGGCCTTCACACTAAGGTATATCTTCACCCCATTTTGTTTGTTGTTTTTTAAAACAGGATCTTGCTAAATTACTAAATTGACCATGCTGGGCTCAGACTTGTGATTCTAAGTTGCCTGGGCAACTTAGTGACTTAGTGAGACCCTGTCTCAAGATAAACAATTTTAAAAGGTGGAGGTATAGCTCACTGCAAAGACCCTGGGTTCAATCCCCAATACTGGAGGGGGAAGAAATAACTAGCTAAGCTCATCAAGACGAAAACAAAGATTCATTAATATCAGGAATAAGATATATAACATCCCCACAGATTCTTAGATATCAAAGTGATAGTAAAGAAATATTGTAAACAATTCTATGCCAGTGAATTTGATAACTTAAATAGATAATTCCCTAGAAGGACACAATGCACCCGACTGACCCTGGAGGGTCCCCTTGAACTCAGGAGTTCAAGTCCAGCCAAGACAGCATAGCAAGAACCCACCTCAAAAAGGAAAAGAAGACACAAACTACCAAGTTTACACAAGAAGAAATAGATGACACAAAAGGTTCTGTATCTATTAAAGAAATTGAATTGTAGTTTTAAAACTTCTCACAAAGAAAACCCAGCCCCAGATGGCTTCACTAGTGAATTCTATAAAGCATTTAAAGGAGAAATAACACCAGTTCTAAACCCAGCATAGTGGCGCATGCCTGTAAACCCAGCACTCAGGGGACTGAGGCAGGAGGATCATCACACATGCAAAGCCAGCGTGGGCTACATAGTGAGACCATGTCTCAAAAAAAAAAAAAAAATCAGTTCTACACAATCCCTACCAGAAAATAAAAAGAAACTATTAAAAAGAAACTATTCTTGGGGGCTGGGGATTTAGCCCAGCGGTTAGAGTGCTTGCCTCACAAGCACAAGGCCCTGAGTTCGATCCCCTGCACCAAAAAAAAAAAAAAACAAAAAGAAAGAAAGAAACTATTCTTGATATTCCTGAATCATTCTACACAGCCAGGGTCACCCTGATACCAAAACAAGACAAAGACAAGAAAAACTCAGACCCAAATCCCTCAGAAACATGGATAGAAAAATTCTAAATCAAATTTTATTTTATTTTATTTTGGGTGCTGGGGATTGAACTCAGGGCCTTGCATTTGCTAAGCAAGCAGTCTACCACTGAGCTAAATCCCCAACCCCTCTAAACCTAATTTTAGCAAATTTAATCTAACAATGCATAAAAAGGATAAAATAACATGGCCAAGTGAGATTTAGCCAAGAATGCACATTTGGGTTCACATTTGAAAATCAGTCAGTGTAATTTACCATATTGACAAAATAATCTTAATAATAATATCATATCTGTAAACATAGAAAGATATTCTACAAAATTCAACACACAGTTCCTGATTTAAAACCATCAGCAATGGGGCTGGAGATTTAGCTCAAGTGGTAGAGCATTTGCTTAGCAAGGGCAAGACCCTGAGTTCGATCCCCAGCACCCCCCCCGAAAAAAAATTAGTTAAAACCATCAGCAAGCCAGGCCTGGTGGCACACACCTATAGTCCCAGCAGGATCACAAGTTCAAGTTCAAGCCTGGTCAATTTAGCAAGACCCTGTCTTAAAATAAAAAGGTTGGGAAGGTAGCTCAATGCAAAGGGCCTGGGTTCAATGCCCAACAGCAAAGAAAAAAAGGAAGAAAAAAAAAACCTCAGCAAATAAGGGCTAGAACAAATACTTCACCCTAACAAAAGGTATCTATGAAGAGGAAAAGAACTACAGCTAACAACATATTTAAAAGTGAGATACTAAGTGCTTTCTCCCTAAAACTGAAAATAAGACATGTCCTCTCCCACTGTCTACTTAACAATATTCTGGAGGCTCTAGAGAGAGCAATAAAAATAAAAAAGAGAAATAAAAGGCACTCAATTGGAAAAAAGAAAATAAAATCTCTAAAATTCATGACATGATCATTTACATATAAAATTTGAGTGGAATCTCCAAGAAAGCTAGTAGACCTGATATGTGAGATCAGCAAGACTGCAAGATACTTACAAAATTTAACTGTGCCAGGTGTGGTGGCACATATCCATAATCCCAACACTCAGGAGACTGAGGCAGGAGGATTATTTTGACTTCAAGGCCAGCCTGCACTACATAGAAAGACCCTGTCTCAAACCCCATCCTCCAATCAATTGTGATTTTTGGATATGGTAATAAAGGTACAAGGCACAAAAGAAATCATGACAAATTAGACTTCTTTAAAATTAAGAATGGAGAGCCAAACATAAGTGCCCATAACTTCAGTTTACCAAGTACCCTGGAGGACAATGACTGGGTTTGCATCCAATACTTGCCCTCTTCCCCTGCATAAAAGATCCTGCTTTGGGCACCACTCACTCATTTGAGCAAGAATGATGCCACCTTGGTTCAAGTGGAGTTATGCCTGCATAATCCATCTTTCGAACCACTGATGATTCAGGAAGAGATGACGCTGGCCTAAATTAATCGGTGCTGGGAGTCTCTCAGCCGCAGTAGGCTGGGGGTTTTCTCCAAGTCTGGGAAGAGCCTGTCAGCACACAACGATGAATGTGGTCTCTGTGGCTGGTGACAGCAGCCTCACCTTGGTGGCAGAAGCCAGCCCAAAGCAAAGTCCACATGCCAGAGGACAATGGGGTCTAGAGGACTAACAAAACCTGACCCACTATGTCCTGACCAAACCTTGTCTGAAGCTAATATTACTTCAGAAATTTTCGGTCATCTAAGATAATAAATTCTTGTTAATGTTTAACCCCACTCGAATTGATTTTTCTCTGTTCCTTGCAAAAAAAATTATCCTTATTAATATAGGAGCACAAAAGAAAGCCAATTAATTTTGCCTAGTGATATTGAAAAAGTCTTCCAGAGGGAAAAGCACTTGAGCTTTGATTTATAGGGTGAGTAGGAGTTCACCAGGAAACAAGAGAGAGGAGGCTCAGGGCTGAACCTGTCGGGGCGGGAGGCCCCACACGACCTGCAGGTGACCCTGGCCCCCCGCAGTGCTGCCTGGGGGGGGAGCTCATTTTTGTGGTCCTTCCTCCCCACATCGCTGCCATCACCTCTTTACCCACCTGGCAGCAGCTTATTACTAGCAAGGGGAGGTATTAGGACAACTCCTTCTGCCCAGGAAATGGAAAGAACCCAGGAGAATTAGCTGGAGAAAACCTATTAAGCAACAAAGAACATACCCAGCTGTCGAGTCATCTTTGGAATTTTAAATCACACGAGTTGCCTTCTGCCTTCAGAGTGGCTTTCCCAGCCCACAAGCTTCGGAATTTTCCCGGCTGGGCAACACCTCCTCCACCCGCAAAGTGCCATTCTCTAACAGTAAGGAAACTTCACCAACTCCGAAGGAGTGCAGTGAATCCTCTTTCCTTCTGAAAAGCACCCCCTCCCTCTTGGGCTGAGAGGAAACTGGCCTCTGATGTGGCTTCTTAGCTGCGCTTACTAAGTCTCTTCCTCCCCAGCGCTTTCCTCCTTATCTCAGGGAGCAGGGACGGCTGGCCTCGGGGCAGAGACCGCTGGCAGAGACTGAGTGGCTTGCTCAGGGTAGCACAGTTAATGCCTGGAGGGGTCGAGACTGGAACACAGGCCTTTGGGGCCTATCTTTGGATCCCTGTGTTGCCTATTGTTACACAAAAACTCAAGGAAACCAGCTCCACTGGGCCTCCCCAAGTTGCCACCTGCACAGCAGCAGTGTTCTCTCCTGGAGACCCAAAACTCGTCTCCTGCTCCCCCTAGACCACCAGGGAACGGGGCTACCAAAGTGAGGCCCCCTTACAAATTATTCACCTCATGACCTCAAATCCCTGCAAGTGAAATCGCTGCCAGCTGCCTCATTGGCAATTGAGAGAATCAGACAGGGTCACTGTGTCCTTCTAACAGGCTGGCATCCACCCCAGGCCAGCTGAGAGCCAAGTGGGATCAGACAGTGTGTACATGCACACATGCCTGTGCATGCTCACACACGCATGCACACACATGTGCGCGCGCACACACACACGCACGCACTGGCTGCCGCAGTGCGGGAGCTGGCGTGGCAGCAGAGGGGTCTAGCCGACCCCACGCTCAGCTGGGGCCAAGAAAAAGCCACTCATGGAAGAAAGGGGTCACGGGAAGGGCAACTTCCTACCTGCGCCATGGGAACCAGAGCAGAACCTTCCCAGGCTGAAACCTGCGCAGGGAGCTCACAGTTTCCATCCTCCTTCCTTTCCCACCCTGGTACAGCCTCCCCTGCACCCGCCTAGCCCCAAACAATAGAGCCGGGAGTTCTCCAGCCCTGCCTGGGCGGCCCAGCTCTCTCTCCTCGCTGCCCAGGGTTGCAGTGGAATTTCCTGAACTGGGGACTGGAATCAACTGGGGGGGTTGGGGTTGGTGTTTGTTTTTATTTTTGTTTGGTGGTACTGGGGACTGAACTCAGGGCCTTCTTGTGAGCTACATCCCTAGCCCTTTTTTATCTTTTGAGACAGAATCTCCCTAAACTGCCCACACGGGTCTCCAACTTGATATCCTCCTGCCTCAGGCTCCCACATTGCTGGGATTATAGGTTTTTGACACCACACCCAGCTACTAGGTTTTTTGTTTGTGGTACCGGGGATTGTACTCATGCTAGGCAAGCACTCTACTGCTGATCTTTTTATTTATATCCTCAGACCTTTTTATTTTTTGAGACAAGATCCCAATATGTTGCCCAAGCTAGCCTTGAATTTGTGGTCCTCCCACTTCAACCCCCTGAGTAACTGGGATTCCAGTTTTATTCCACTGTGCACACCTGTTCTCCTTCCCTACTTCTTTTTTCCACCACTGTGGTTCAGATTCCATCTTGCCTCTGAAGACAGGGCTAGGGATAAGTCTAGGGCTAGGGATAAGTGCAAATGTGCACCCAGTAACACCACCTGCTTCCCCAGTCTCCCAAATAACAGTGCATCCTTCTCCTCTCTCCTCAGACCTCCTACACTCCCCTCCCCCTGCCCACCCACATGCCAATGATCTTACTTCATAATACGGGGGAGACCTGGCACAGTCTGGCAGGAACCCCCTGCTGCCAAACCCACGGAGACTCACATCGAAGCCACCCACTCCGTCCACTCCTGTGAGAAGGGACAGCGGCCCTGCGCCCACTCCTGTGCAGGACCCCACCACTCCCTCTTTCCCAAGGCGGTGGCTCCTGCCTGGGGCCCCACCCAGCACACCCCTTGGCTTCCCTTGGGTCCTTGGTTGGGAGAGCACAGTGGCCTCCACATCTCATCTCTCATTCTCTGCACAACACACTCCAGTGAGACTGCCCAGTGAGCCTCAAGACCCCCAGGATGCAAAGACTGATGTCACCCACCTTAGGGGCTCACACAGTTAGCTAACTGGTCCCTCCTGGGGCACACTAATCTGCTGGGTCCTCTGACTTCACATCCTCCGGGTCTGGATTTCTTCCGACTCCAGGGCTGCTCCTTCTCAGGCTCTTGTAAGTTCTTCCCCTCCCTCTTTTGTTTGATCTTTCAAGGTTCAAGCACATCCCGGCTGGGTCCAGGACCCCTCTCATCTCTGTCCCTGTGCTCGCACTAGGTGATCACCTTCTACTGGAGGGTCTCCGCGCCATTACATGCCAGCCAGGGGCTGGGCATGTTGTGGAGCGAGGAAGTCTGGGAAGGAGATCCGTGTCTCCCCGGAACCCTAGGCTCACTGCTCCCAAGACCTTTCTGTTGGGACTATGTAATTAGCATCTCAACGGAACTCCAGATTTCCTACCCCCAATCCTCACCTCCCTTGGTCTTGGCCATCACAGTCATCCCTCAGAAGGTGAGAGTCACTCCATCCAAAGTCTGAGCACAGCTCCCCATCTGCACCGCCTCCACCTTGACCCAGGCCGCCGCAGCCTAATAAGTCTCCCTGTTTCCCCTCTGGTCCAGGGAGAGCAATCAGATCCATGATTCAGACCCTCCAATGGCTTCTCCTCACACTTAACTTCAAACCCAAACCCTGGCTAAGTGCTACTCTCATCACGTCCACTTCTGCCCAGCGCTCTCTTTATCCCGCCAGCCTGACTTCTGTGGCTCCTCATCATGCCCAGCTCCTGGCTGGTCTGGCACTTGCTGCTCCTTTCACCTGGCATTCTCTTCCTTGGATCCTTGCTCTTGGCGCTCAGAGCTCCCTTTCATTCTCAAACCTGCTGTGATGGTACACACCTATAATCTCAGCACTCACTCGGGAGGCTGAGGCAGGAGGATCAAGAATTCAATGCTAGGGCTGGGGATTTAGCCCAATGGTTAAAGTGCTTGCCTTGCAAGCATGAGGTCCTGAGTTCGATCCCCAGCACCAAAAAAAAAAAAAAAAAAAAAAAAAAAAAAAAAAAAAGAATTCAATGCTAGTCTGGGCTACATAGTGAGAAACTGGCTCAAAAAGCCCACTCCAAAAAGAATAACTTTGTCCTCCCAGTAACCATTGCAAGTCCCTATGCTAATATTTAGGATAGCTCTTATAACCGATAAGTGCTGTAGTCTGGTTTTGGTTTTTGTTTTTGAGACAGGGTCTCACTATTTAGGTCAGGATGGCCTCAAACTTGTGATCCTCATGCCTCAGCCCCCTGAGTGCTGGAGTAACAGGAATGCGCTACAGTGCCTGGCTAGCCTGAGAGTCTTTCCTCCATTTCTTTATGGTCTAGTTCCCAGTATAAGAATTAAACTCCACAATAGCAGAGATCTTATCACTCTTGTTCAATGCCACGTCCCCAGGGCTTACCACAGCACCTGGCACATAGTTAGCACTCTGTGACTATCTGTTGATGGAATGACTGAGTCTCAGACAGGCCTATTTCAAGTTTTTGAGAGTTGTTTTTTTAAGTTGGTAAGGTCAAAATTAGAACTCAGTATTGGGTCATTTAACATGCAAAATGAGAGATAATGGGCACAGATGGAAAGTCTGAGGACTAATGCAATGAAAGAGATAAGAAGGCAGGCAGCCAAGTTGGTAAATGACAAAAATCAACAACCTGGTTAGAGTGCCTGCCTAGCAAGCACAAGGCCCTGAGTTCGATCCCCAGCACCAAAAATATATAAAAAAGAAAATCAACACCCTCCAGCACTGGAAAGGGCGGAGAAGCCAGCCCTCTCACGAACTGCTGTTGGTGATATTCGCTGGAGGAAGGCTTAGCACGGGTTGAGGAATGCTTGAGACAGGAAGTGTTTCAGATTCGGAGTTTGGGGGATCTTTGAATACCTGCTCATACATAATGAGACATCTTGGGGACCAGGCCCAAATCCAAACATGAAATTCTCTTACATTTCATGCACCCCTTCTTTATCAAGCCCAATTGTAATTTTATATAATAGTTTTACTGCACCTACATTATGACTGCATCCTGTCACAGGAGGCCAGGTGTGGAATTTTCCACTGGAGGCATCATGCCAGCCTTCGAAAAGTTTTGGATTTTGGAGCATTTCAAAATTCAGATTTTTAGAGTAGGGATGCTCAAGCTGTTGTATTTATTTAAAATATGCAGTGTTTTGTATCCTCTGACCCAACATTTCCACTTCTGGGAGCTCATTCTACAGAGAAACTCCCACAAATGCATAAAGAGATAAGTATACAAAAACTCTCGTTGCAGCATTGTTTATAATAGCAACAACTTGGAAGCAGCCCAAATGCCCATAAATAGGGACTGGTTACATAAACCATTGTATAGCCACACAATGGACTACATGCAGCTATTTAAAAGAATGATACAGATTCACATATATGTCTCTCAAAGATGTCTGACGGGTTTTGATGGGGGGCAAACTGCAGATTGAACTATGTGAACTGTGCTACCCTAGTTTTGTTTCAAAGCAGAAACAATGTTAATGTGCACATAAACATCTTAGAAGAGAATGCACTAAACCATTGATGATGGTTATTTCTAGACGATTTGGGAATGGAGGGAGCTCTATTTTCTACATTTTGTATTTCTGCAATGTTTTGGGTTTGCATATGTGCGCATGACTTCTGTGATCAGAAAACATAAAGAGCAAACAAGAGGTAATGAATAATGTGAGGTTGAACAAGGACAGTGGCAGAGGGAGCAGAGAGGAGACAGATGTGAGAGCTATTGAGAATGAGACAATTCATGGACTGCATACCATCAAATGCCAGCCTGGGTGATCAGGGGAGTGACAGCTTTATAACCAGTATGCTAGCGCCTCACCTCAAAATAAAGTCACCTTTCATTTAAATGCCTAATTATGGTTGACCCTCTCCCACAGGTGACACCCCCACACTGGTCCTACCCGCTTTCTGGCCACTCGCCGTCAGTGCTAACATTCTTTTTCCCATTCCCCATTGCATAGCACAGATTGCACTTCCAGCATCACTTTTAAACCAGAAAAATAGGGCCCCACTCCAAGATCTGTGTACATGCTATGCGCGCACACACACATACACACACAACACACATTATGCATACACACAAGCATCATTAAATTCCACTCCGAGATATATACTCAAAAGAACTGAAAACATATGTACACACAAAAACTTGTACATGATATTCATAGCAGCATATTCATAATTGCCCAAAACTGGAAGCAACTCATCAATTAATGAATGGATAAACAAAATGTGATCTACCCATACACTGGACTCTTACTCAGCCAGGGAAAGGTGTGAAACTCTGACAACTGCTACTTCATGGATGATCCTTAAAAACATTATACTAAAGAAGGAAATCACAGCCGGGAGAGGTGGCACACGCCCGTAGTCCCAGCACTCTGGAGGCTGAGGCAGGAGGATCACAATGAGTTTGAGGCCAGCCTGAGCTACATAGTGAGTTCAAGGCCAGCCTGGACTACAAAGTGAGACTCTGACTCAAAAACAAAACAAAGAAAGAAAAAAAGAAAGAAATCACAAATGGCCACGAGTTGTATGATTCCTGCCACGGCAAATCCACAGAGACAGAAAGCAGATGAGAGGCTGCCAGGGGCTTGGGGGCAGGGCAAAGAGGAAATAACTGCTAATGGGCACCGGGTTTTGGAGGGAGTGGTGGAAATGACCCAGCAATAGTATAGAATGGCTGCACAACTTGGTGAACACAGTAAAACCCCTGAGCCTCTTTAAATGGGTGGCTCTTACAGTACATGAAGACTATTATAATACACACACACACACACACACACACACGCCTGGCACCGCAATCTGTCTGGAACATGGCACTGGCACACTGCAGCGCCTCATAACCCTAACATTCCCTTTGGTGACACGCATCTCTCCCCATCACCTGCCCTGTGTCTTCCAGACAAATGCAACAAGACGGTATGGGGCTTGCAGCACATCCGGCACCCACGATGAACCCTGCCGTAGGAGTGCAGGCAGGATGTCAGGGGAAAAGGGCTTCCAGTGAAAGAATAGACAAGTTAATTAATCTGTCAGATCTTTTTCGATAGCACAGCAATATATCCATTCCCCAGTGCTCACTTTCTTCCTTCCTGTTCTAGTGACGACTGTGGAAGTATCTGTGGGTTAGCACAGCCTCCTCGGCTGCTGCGTGTGGTCACTGAGGAGTATTTTAATACTGAGCTACTCGAGGTGCTCTTAGCTTTGCAAGTACGCAAGGCTAGATAGAGATGTGAAAAGCTCTATTCTGCGGCTCTATGTTGGCTGCTGGATGAATACTAAATGTTATACCAGAACTAGAAAGAGTTCTATTTCAATAAAAACAAGTAATAAGATTTAAATTTTTATTAAAGCTTTAAAAAACAACTTTCTGCAAAAATTTTGCTTTAAAATGCTTATACTCAGTCATTTTAACTCTTACTTTGCCTTTTGTCCTAATAGAAAAGTTGACGTCTTAGGGTATTCAGGCTGCTACAACAAAATACCTTAGACTGGGTAATTTATCAACAACAAAAAATGTATTGCTTCCCGTTCTAGAGGCTGGGAAGGTCAAGACAAAGGTGTCAAGAGATTCTCTATCTGGCAAGGGCTCATTCCTCCTAGACAGACTTTCTCTGCTCCCTTGTGTGGCAGGAGGGCAAACAGGCCGCCCAGGCCTGTCCTGTAAGGGCACTAATGCCGCTAAGGATGCAGGCTTCTGGTGACCTACGCCCATCACAGGCCCAAGCCATGACCTTCAAGTTTAGATTTCAGCATATGAAGTTGGGTGCACACAAACATGGCAGTTGACTATTTTAGAAGAAAAGCAACTTTAAAAAAAAAGTATGGAAATTAATTTTAACTTTATAATACTTTGCATTGGTTTCAATTTACATTTAACGAAACACTATTCAGATGCTGTATTTTTTGGAAATTGCCTTTTTAGATTGATCTTTTAGATCACTACTACCAACAGCACACAAATTAAGTGAGACTTGGACCAAGTTAAATATTTGTGATCTTGTTAAAATAAAGGCAAGAAAATAAATTTGGAGGGGGGTGCTGGAGATCGAACTCAGGGCCTTGCACTTGCAAGGCAAGCACTCTACCACTGAGCTAAATCCCCAACCCCTCCCTTTTCCTTTTGCAAAACATCTATCTCCCTGTTGTTTTTAATTATCTATCTCTATTTTTGCTCTTTAATTTATTTATATTTTGGGTTTCTCATATAAGAGAAACTATGATACTTAAGCTGTGTGTTTGATTTATTTTACTTAACATGGTCTCACGATGCATCCGTTTTCCCATAAATGACTCAAGTTTATCCTTCTTTATAGCAGAGTAGTACTCCATCATGTGTAAACACCACATTTTCTTTATCCATTCATCTGCTGATGGATATAGGCTAACTTCAAGGTGTAGGTCTTCTGAATTGTGCTGCTATAAACATGGGTATGCATGTATCACTGTAATGTGATGTCTCTAACTCATTTGAGAAGATACCTAGAAGGGGATAACTGGATTGAGTGGAATTTCTAGTTTTAGTGTTTTGGGGAGTCTGCATACTGACTTCCACAGTTGTACTAGTTTATATTCTCACTAACAATGTAGAGAAGTTCCTTTTTCCTCTGTAGCTTTGCCACCATTTGTTATTATTTGTTTTCTGATGATGGCCATTCTTTTGAGCTAAGACAGACTCCCAGTGTTGTTTTAATTTGCCAGCAATGTTGCACATTTTTTCCTGTATTTATTGGCCATTCGTACTTCTCTGGAGAAGTGTCTTTTCATTTTCATTGCCCATTTCAAGTGGGTCTTTTATTTGGGGAGGTCTCTTTTTTCTTTTTCTTTAGGTATTCTAGATATTAATCCTCTGTCAGAGAAGCAGCTGGCAAAAATTTTGCCATTCTGTAGGTTGTCACTTCAGTCTGTTGGTTGTCTCCTTTGCTGTGCAGAAGCTTTTCAATTTGATACAGTCTCTTCTGTTGATTCCTGATGTTTCAAGTATTTAAAAATCTAGCATGTAGGCCTCTTGCCGAAGCACCACAAATGTGCAGGCAGCTGCACAGGCCATTGTAGTGGAAGAGAAGCACAGCCCAGCCCAGAGACAAAGACAGGCAATTCAGTCCAACTCCCGGCCCACCTGTCAAGGAAACAAAAACCATCTCCAGCAGCCCCAGGAGAACCTGCCTCCCTGACCCAGGAGCTCACTCTTCCCGGGTTGGGCCCTCTAGAGAAGCCCCACCCTGCCAACAGAGGGAGCTCTTGCTCCACAGTCCCAAACACAGCCAACAGGGCCCCGCACAGACCGAACCAGCCGCTGGACATGCACCGTCCACCCGGTGGGGACAGACAGGTGCTCACCAAAGGAGGAAGGGAGCAGGAGATCAGAAGGCAGGGACCTGAGGAACGCTTGCATTTCTCGACAGGAAGAGAAGAGGAGTCAGAGACAGAAAAGGCAGGAAGGCAGCAAAAGCCAAAAAAGTGACTTCAAGAAAGAGGGCTGGGATGGGGACAGGCAGGAGTGAGGTCGGAACAGAGCCTTGACTTTCTAGAGGCAGTTGCAGTAGAAGCAGGAGCAGAGCTCAAATTGCAGAATATTAACAAGTGAAGAGGAAGAAGGGACTGATATGGCAGTTGAGGGGTGGGCAGAAGGACGCTGATTCAGGACTGGGAGGACAGGGAAAGTGCAAACACCAAGGGACAAGCACAGAGGGGCAAGGCCCAAGCGGAGGCCCGGGCAGACCCTCCATCACCGAGGTAGAACGGACAGGAAGAGGAGAAGGGAGTTGAAGTGGATGGGAGAGACATGCAGGTTGAGATTCAGCTGCTCTGGCTTCCGTCACCTGCCCAGCCTTACAGATGCCTGGGAAGGGATAACACAGTTGTGGCCACACCACCACTGTCGGGGGTCTGAGGAGGACACACGTGCGCCCAGAACCCAGTCGTGTCCATGGTCGGGTTCTTGTCCTTCTGACCACTCTCCCGTTCTCTGTTCATCAACTTTGCCTGCTACCTTCCATGTGGCCAGCACTAGGAGTTACATCAGCAAGAGGGCCCAGGCCCCAACCTCATAGAGCTCGGAAGGCCACAGGAAGTGCCATTAAGCAGACTTGCAGCAGGGATGGCAAAGCCAGACAGGGTGCCGTGGATTCCAGAACAAGGACACCTTGCCCCAGGGTGTCCAGGGAAGCAAGAGCCATGAAGCCGAGAGCCAAAGCAAGAGGAAGAGTGAGCCAGGAGAACAGATGGGACAAGGGTTCCGGGCAGAGAGCACAGAACACTCAAAGGTGTGCAGGTAAACAAGAGCCTGATGAGTTCCAGGAACTGGGATCAGAAAGTTCAGGATGGCTGGAGAACAGAGCATCCCAGGAGCATCCCAGGAGCAAGACTGAAGCGGTAGGAACAGGGCTGTCTGGGATAGCTCACAAAAGTACCCCCCAGAAAACAGTAAGTACCTGATTATGAGTATATGCCCCCCAGTCACCTATATCCTGCAATAAAAATATTGAATAAAAGTCCCTTGCAAGGGGTAGGAATGGGAGTAACTGCTAAGTCAGTGATCAGCAGACATATGGACTTACGGACTTTTTTTTCTTCTTCTTTTCTTTCCCCAGTACTGGGGATGAACTCAGGGCCTTTGCACTGAGCTCTATACCCAGACCTTTTTATTTTTTGAGACAGGGTCTCACTAAGTCACTAAGCTTTCCTGGACTGGGCTAGAATTTCAATCCTCCTGCATCAGCCTCCCTGAAAGCTGAGACTACAGATGTGTGCCCAGCTAGAAACACAGACTCCTAAAAGCAAAGTACCCATTAGGGAGGCACAGTGTCCAGATGTGGAGGTGACTGTCCAGCCTGGCCGGCACTAGGTGAGGTCCAGCCCCTCCCTGGGATGTAAGCAGAGGATGAAACCTAGGCCCAGGTGAGCCAATACCCTGAAAGAGACAGGGGAAGAATTGGGGCACGAATGAGATGCTGCTGCTCCTGCCCAGCTCCTTTCATCTCCCCTCACACCTGGCTGGGTCCCCTCACACCTGGCTGGGTCCCCTCACACCTGGCTGGGTCCCCTCACACCTGGCTGGGTCCCCTCACACTTGGCCGGGTCCTGGGTCCAGCTATCGCATGACTCACTTGGTTTGCAAGAGTCACACACCCAATTCCACAGACTTGGCAAATCACTTTCCTGTCACCTCCCCTCTGTTCTCCTGAGGCATTACGGTGTATATTTAAGTTACTGGCAGCACAAGGTAGTGGTGTCATTTTCTTCTCAGTCTCAACTGATTTGTGAACTCACCAAAGGCAAGGGATGGGCCTCGTTTAACCTTATACATACTTACTCATGACATGGTGGGATGGATGGCGGGTGGGTAGATGAATGGATGAGTTGGTAAATGGACTCATAATCAGCTTGGCCTAATGGGAGCTGAACATAATTGACTATGATTTTTGAGCAGGTCAAGCTCAATCCCACCAAATATCACAAAAGCAAAGAATGATTGATAGAAGGAAACCAGATATGACCAAGACTTGAACTGCACCTGACTTGTGATTGCAGGGCCTTTGCATCCCGAGTGTGAATCTCCCAGATTCACCACTGTGGTCAAATAAAAACCGCATGTGACCCGTGTGCCATAGTAGGAAGGGGTTCATGTCCTGAGGTGTGTTGAAAAATGACTCTGGGCCCTAGATCTTCCAAAGGGCCCATAAACCTGGTTCAGGGCTGATACTCACTTATCACCCACTCCCAGTTCAAGGTGGACTTAGACCACATAGTAGGGAGTCCATATTTGGGGCCCACTCCCAGAGCAGGTAGGAGAAATTTCTGAGCAGGCCCTGAACCCTGGAGGATCCACCTGTAGGAGCAGGGGAAGGTGAGTGCCAGGAAAGCCAGCCTGAGCAAGACCTACACAGGCCTGGTCCCAGCATTCTGCCCTTTGTTCACACATTCTAGTGTCCCCACCTTCTTTTATGATGCTGAGGGATTGAACCCAAGGCCTCTGAGCTGCATTCCCAATTCCAGCTCCCACCCCCCTTTTTGAGTCAGGTTCTAAATTGGGAAGTAGGGCTTGAACTTGTGATACTCTTGCCTCAGCCTCCGGGAGTGGGATTACGAACATGTAGCCCCACACTTGGCTTCTGCTTTATTTCTTTTTGGGGGGGCGGGGTTTGCTGGGGATCGAACTCAGGGCCTTAAGCATTCTCCTACTGAGCTCAATCCCCAACCCCTCCCCTTTATTTCTTAAGAGAACTCCCTTTCCAAATATTGCTAATCTTACATTAGGTGGGGGCAAATTTTTTAAGCACTAAAAATGTAACAGAAGTTCAATCGTAGGCCCAACTCCACTGTTTCCGGCTCTGTGATCTGGACCTCAGGGAAAAGGGAAAAGTCCTAGTCACAGCACTCCTGCTAAGGGCAAGCATTACATTACCTGCCCAACCCTTTATAATCAGTAGCATTAGTCCCACTACATGGGTGCAAATCACGGTTCAGAAAGGGGGCCTAACTTGTTCTGGATCCCCCAGTTACTGGCAGGCAGGAACCAAGCCTGACAGTGGAGAGGGCTGGGCAAAGTCACTTCACCTGTGTTCCCATTTCTGCAGCATTAAAATAGGAACAAGACAAGAGCTGTTGCAGAAATCAAATGAAATAATATGCAGGAAAACACGTGGTAAGCCGTAAACCACGCTGCCCTGTGAGTGTCCTCTGCAGCCCATTGTGCCCCACCAGCCCTGCCCTGCAAGGCTCCGAGCCCCACCCCCTCTGGTGCTCTCTTAGGGAGGGCAGGTGCTGATGGCGACTTTGCCAAATGGACCCAAGGCCTTGGCTCCCCGCCCTTCCTGGCTCGCTTGGCCAGTTCTCAACAGGATTTATAGCACTGTTCCTGGAACATCCCGGATCTGCTAGAACAACGCCCAGCACAAGACAGCTGTCCTGAAGCCTACCAACCATCTTGCGGGACAAGCCAGCCCCTGCAGCAGGAGACTTGAGCTGCCAGAGCTACCGCTGGCTCTGGTCTGAAGATGCCTGGAAACTCACCAGATGCATCACAGAGGAGGGACCCTGCTAGGGACCCACTCGGCAGACACTGTTCATGCCCAGAGGTACAGCAGCCATGGCGAAGGACAGGGTCCTCCACCACCGGCATCCCTGCCTCAGCCTCCAAGGAACAGCAGCTGCCAGTCTGCACTCTCTCCCAGCCCTCCGTCCCCAACACCCAGGATTATTCCCTTCTGGGAAGTGATTCTGTGGCTTCTTGTCCTAGTGCAGCTTGAGTCACCTAAGCAGGCCAAGTGGCATAGGCAGGTGGCCTGTTCTCAGAGGGGGCCAGGAAAAACCAGGAAGTGTGGAATGGGCCAAGTCCCCAGGGGCTGGGCTGAGCCTTCTCTGCCATCTCTGACAAAGAGCACAGTTCATGCTGTCCTGGAGACCCTTAGCAAGGTGGAGGCACTGGACAGGGAGTCAAGAGAGCTGGGTCAAGGCCTGGTATCACCACTAGGTGCTATTTGACCCTGACCCACTTTTGACTGGATGTTCCCTGGACTCCTCTGGAAGAAAAGAGCCTTAAACTGTAAAGGGGGCTCATTGCTTCACCTGGCTGTCAGACAGAAGCACTATGCAATCTTGGAAGTAGGCCATGAAAGTGATAGCAATGATAATAAAAGTTCCACAATCCCATCACTGGTTTATCAGGTCACAAGTGAACAAACAAATGCCAGCATTCATCAGAGCTTAGCCACCAACGGGGTGGCTCGGGCCCCTTGAGTGAGCATGTGGCAAGCATCAGGCCCTTGGGGTCCCCTCGGCAGCAGGAACAGAAGACGGGGCAGGTCTTTCTCTGGCTCCCTGTGGGATGGGCCTCAGGCAGGGAGCTCTGGACGGAGAGAGAGCCCTGCCCAGATAGGACAACTCTGCCACCTGGCCGAGTCCTTTAGTCTGCAGGCCTTATTTACCAGCAGTAAAACGAGAATGAACATAATAGTGAGATTCTGGGTGCAAGAGATAAAATATATAGTCCCTAGACAAGCTATATAGACAGAAACGGGCCTACCCAAATGAACTAGGGCAATGATGGAAAAACAGAGAGGGGTAGAATATTTACAGTGGTACATTGGAGCTGGCTTCTACTGGCTTGCAAGAGCCAATTTTTAAATGTTCAGGAATTTTGCTAGCCAGGTGACACCACGTTGGTAGCTTGACATTAGCCACAGTGGAAGTATTTACACTACAGAAATAGTCAAATGCTGCAAATCAGGCCTTTTTTTTTTTTTAAGAGAGCCAATTGTTAAATGTTTGCCAGCATATCACAGTATATAAATAGGAATAATATAACAGGAGTCGGCTTGTTGTTCCTTCAAAAACACACGACTTTACATGTCCAAATGAAAGCAGGCTACTTCAAGACAGGAAGCTCAGAATATCATATTGTTTCCTAACATGAGTTTTTTTTTTCATTTTCACAAACATTTATTGAGACCTACTATGTGACCAGGCACTAAAGATTCAAAAGAAAAAAAACTTTCCATTACTTCCCCAGGGTGGTGAAGTAAGAAATTAAGTGCTATAGGGAGCACTCCAGATGTAAAAGGGGAGCCCTTCACTCAAGTTACAGGACTCCAAGCCCAAAACACAGGGAGGGCACGTCAGGCCGGGGAGCAACATATACCAAGGTCCGGGGGCATCACACAAGGGCCTATGCAGACCCAGAAGTAGGCCACAAAAGCAATAGTAGCAATAATAAAAATTACTACATTCTGGGGGCTGGGGATTTAGCTCAGTGGTAGAGTGCTTATCTAGCAAGCGCAAGGCCCTGAGTTCGATCCCCAGCGCCAAAAAAAAAAGTTACTATACTCCCAGTCACCAGTTTATCAGGTCACAAGTGAACAAAACAAATGTCGACTAAAGCAATTAATCTTAAAAATGCCTCTCTAAGAACCAGCTTGGGGAAATTTTAGACTTGCTCCAGTTATAAACACTACCCTTTCTGGCCCAAAGACGCATCCTTCAGTTTGTTCCCTTCCCCAGAATTCAGCACCAAACTTCCCTTAGATGTTTCCAAAACCCGAATCCACACTCAGGGAAGGAAGCCAGGTCCTCAAAGCAAAGAGGAGCTCCCGAAGACATTTGACGGAAGCACCATCCCTGATGTAGTCACCTTGAGCGTTACGGCCCAACTCTCAAGGTGACTACATCAGGTTGCAGCAGGGACTTGGATGTACGAGGCCATTTAAATTTTCATCTCATCACTTGATAACACTTTACAGGGAACAAGAGGCCACCAATTTTTTCCTTTTGAGACATGTCCATGGTCTATTTTGAAGAATGCCAGAATTTGAATATTAAAAGTGAAGACAAAAAAAGAAAGGAGGGGGAGGAAGGAAGGAAGGAAGAGGAGAAGAGAAGAGAAGAGAGGAGAGGAGAGAAGAGAAGAAGACAAGAGAAGAGAAAAAGATAATATCCAAAGCATCCAGACAGAAAAAAGGAGGTTACCTGCAAAGGAGCAAAAGTCAAGGTGACCTCAAACTCTGCCAGAGAGACACCAGCAGACGGTGGAGCCAGGTTATGAACCTGTGCCAGTCAAGTCATTGTCCACCAGTAGAGGCAGCAGAATGTCCCTCTCTCATACACATGGGTTCAGAAAAGTATCACCTACAGACCCATTTTGGAAACAAAATATTTGAAGTCACAAGAATTGTCTGGAAAGGAATCAAAATACAAAATTCAGAAATGGGGATGATGCCAGGGGTGGTAGCGCCTGTGACCCCAGCATTCAGAAGGCTGAGGCAGGAGAATCACTGCAAGTTCAAGGCCAGCCTGGGCTACACAACAAGACCCTATTTCAAAAAACAAAAACACAGGGAAGATGAAGTACCACAAAAGGATTAAGAGTAGTAAACCAATGAAATCTAAAATATGAATGAGTCTTGTAAATTTGGTTTAAAAAATTAATGTTAACTGCAGGGTGTGGTGGTGCACACCTGTAATCCCAGCACTCAGGAGGCTGAGGCAGGAGGATTGCCACAAGTTTGAGGCCTGCCTGAGCTACATAGTGAGTCCGAGCCCAGCCTGAACTACACAGCAAGACTCTGTCTCAAAAAACCAAAAAGCAGAAGAAAAAAAAAAAAAGTAATGTTAACCATTTACACTAAACTCTACGACAGGCAAAACAAATCTGTGGTGAAACAAAGAAAAACAGTTCTTTCTGGGAGGGCAGTGACTAAGTATTAAAAGGAAACTTTCTAAAATGATGGAAATACTATCTCATATATGGGTTCATGTTACAGAGCTGTGCATATTCGTCGACACTTATGGAACTGTATGCTGAAGATCACTGCGTTTCAGTTGGGCATGGTAGCACATGCCTGTATCCTAGCACTCGGATGACTAAGGCAAGAGGTTCATGAGTTCAAGACCAACCTTGGCTACATAGTGAGACCCTGTCTCAAAATAAACAAACAAATCAGTAAATTTCATTGTACATAATTATACTTAACTTTTTAAAATAATAATATGAAGTCTTTTAATCTAGGAACATGATACAATCTTGTTCTCAGCAATATTTCGTAGTTTTCAGTGTAGAGGTTTTTCATGTCTTTTACCAGATTTATCTCTATTTTATATTTTATACTATTGTGATTGGCGTTATTTTCATTTTTCATTGTGCACTGCTAACAAATAGAAATACGATTGTGTGTATATGTGCATATATATGTGTGTTCAGGGATTGAACACAGAACCTTTGCACTGAGCTACATCTCCAGCCTGTTTTATTTTTTATATCGCTGGAATTACAGGAGTGTACCACCATGCCTGGCTTATACTTGTTTTTTTTACATTGATTTTACATCTTGCTAACTTATTGAACTCATTTATCAGTTCTCTTAGTTTTTTGGGGGGAATTCCATCTTATTTTCTAGATAATCATGCCATCTATGAATAAAGACAGTTTTATCTCTTCCCCTCCAATCTGGATGTCTTCAATTCCTTATTCTTGTTTGTCTGTTTTGAGTGCTGGGGATCAAACTCAGGACCTTGCACTTGCTAGGCAAGTGCTCCACCACTGAGCTAAATCCCCAGCTCTCCTTATTTTTGTTTTACTGCACTGGCTAGGACCCCCAGTAGAATGCCGAATAGGTGATGAGAGTAGACATCATTTCCTTGGTCCCGGCTGAGGAAAAAGCATTTGCTATGTCATCATTGAGCATACTGTTCACTGCAGGGTCTGTGTAAATGTTCTTTATCAGGGTGAGGACATTCCACTCTACTCATAGTCTTCTGAGAGATTTATATCACATTAATCATTAGAAAAATGCAAATAAAATGCCAGTAAGAAAAAAAAAATGCCAGTAAGACACCACTGCATAGCCACTAGATTGGGTAGAATTGAAAAGACCATTCCCCTAAAGTACTAGTCTGTAAAGGATGCAGAGCAACTAAAGCTCATTCACCACTGGTGCTAATATGGTATAGCCACTTTGAAAACAGTTTGGCATGGTGGCACATGCCTGTGATCCCAGCCATCAAGAGGCTGAGGCAGGAGAATCACCATGAGTTCAAAGCCAACCTGAACTACACGATGAGACCCTGTTTCAAAATAAAAAAAAAAAAAAAAGAAAGAAAGAAAAGAAAAGAAAAAAGAAAACAGTTTGGCAGATTCTTTTGTTTCTTGGTTGGATTTTTATTTGGTTTTTTTGGCAATACTGGGGATCCAACCCAAGGCCTTATGCACATGCTAGGCAAGCACTCTAACCCTGAGCTACATCCCAGCTCCTGGCAGTTTCTTAAAAAGTCAAAAAAGTATACCCAAGAGAAATGAAAGTACATGGCCATACGAAGATTTGTACAAGAGTGTTCATAGCTGCTTTATTTGTCTTATCTGAACATTGCAAATAGCCCATCAGGTAAACAAGGATAATATATTCATTCCACATAGACCAATATAAAGGAATGAATTATGGTACCTGCAATAACATAGATGAATCTCAAAATAATTATGCTGAATAAAAGAAACCAGACAAAAAAGGATATATACTGTATAACTCTTCTGTTTTGTTTTGTTTTGGGGCTCAAACTCAGGGCCTTGTGTTTGCAAGGCAAGCACTCTAACCACTGAGCTAAATCCCCAGCCTGTATAACTCTTGATATGAAATTCTTGAAAATGCAAACCAACCTATAGAGAGAGAAGGCTGATTGGCAGGTACTTGGGGACAAGGGTGGGAAGTCAGGAACAGACAAGAGGAGGAATTACAAGGGAACAGGAGGAGATTTCAAGGGTGGCAGCTCCATTGTAGTGATGGCTGCACAGATGTGTACACATATGTCAAAACTTGCCACACACATTTTAAATGTGTGTGGTTACATGATAATCATATCTCAACAAAGCTGTTTAGAAATGAAACATTAAAACCTTAAGATGATGTGTTACAAAGCCACGCTGGCCAGTGCTGGTGCTCACGGAAGTGGTGGAGACACAGTAGCACAGCACTACAGAAGCCGGCTGGAAGCAGGAGGTGGCCCCCTCACCCAGCAGTGTGGCCTCGCCCGGGGGACCCTGCCCTCCCGCCACAGGAGTGGAGCCCTAGGAACATGCCAGGCCGCAGGTGGGCAGGTTAAGTCAGAAACAAGGCTGGACAGCACCGCAGACCCCTCTGGGCCCCTGTACTTCTTGCTTGGAAACTTGGGGAAGCCTCTTACTGGGCCCCCAACGGCCGCAATCCTGACCCTCAACACCTTGCCTTCTACAAGTACCTCCCTCTCTCTCAACTCCAAAGCCCTCTCTAGCCCCTTATACCTCTGCACCATCTTCTGCCATGCCTGAGAGTGACCGGTAACACCTGTCTGCCTGTGTCTGTCTGGGGTACTTCTGGAGGTCAGAAACTGCAACTCGGCGGCTCTTCCCGACAGAGCTCACAAGGTGCTTGGATCACATGTCTTTGTTAAGGGAACTGTTCCTCCTCAACAAACATGCCAGTGTTAAGGTCCAAATAAGGGTCTTCCTTGCAGCAGCTGCCCTATGCAGGGGAGCACACAAAGAACACTAGAGCCTGTGGCCAAGCTGGCTTTGTTGCGAGACAGATTCCAGCCATGCTCACACTCCAGCTCTCTCATTTAATAACTAGTGGTCCCACATGGAAGAGATATGTTATAAGCTCTCCAAATCTTCAAATTGGAACGATCAAGTCAGGAGTATAAAAACACCTGCCTGCAGGAAGTAGGTATTTGGTCGATAATCAGCTCTGCTTTCCACTTCTTTAGGGACACCCTTGAGGGGTCCTCACTCCAGGTCACAGTCACACTAGTTGCTCTGGGGGTCCCTGTGGACCCCAAGGCTGGGGCTCAGCGGTTCCTCTCAGAGGCTTCTCTCAGCATCACAGCAGAGCCCCGCCCCAGCCTCCCCCCTCTCCCCCTGCTGCTTTAAACTCATCCCAGGTGTGATCCAAAGACTCTACCCCCATTTTGGAGGACATGGCCCCAGTGGCCTTGGCTCATTTCCACAAGTGGACTTGCTCTCGGGCATCCGCTCCCAACTCCAGATGAAGGTTCCCAAGCGGCACAGGCAGTGTCCCCAGGACACAGATCGGTGTCCATCTTTGCACATCAAGTCTGCAGTACCATGAAATCCTACCCGCCTTCGCTGCAGCCCCACAAAGTTCTCTCTGGCACCCAGTGTAGTACACCTGTCTCCCCTCTAGACTGAGCCCTTTGAGGTACGGCCTATGTCCTGCTCACCTTTGTGCCCTCAGTCCCTTGTGTCCACCAACGATGGTGGCAGCAGGAGAGCAGAAGATTTGGCCGAGAATGTGCCAACATTAGTTGGAGCCAGGTTGAAACATTAATTTCTTCAGCTATCCCCTTTTCTATGAGAACTGACAGAATTTGTAGAAGGAAAATGACACCAGGACCAGAAGGGTGGGGTACTTAGGCTTCATCTGGAGGTGGCAAGGAGCCACAGGACTTTGTGCCACCCCCGCAGGAGGCAGCAGAAGGGGCCAGCCAGGCATCGGGAGGCCTCATTCCACTCTGAGCATTGACACTTATTAACCCTCTGAACCTGGGCAAGTTGTTTCACTTCTCTGAGTTCTTGGCATCTGCGAAATGCACATGAAATCACTCTTTCCTGCCTGCTTCACAAGGTACCTGTGAAGGAATTTGTAAACTACAAAAAGCCATATAAATAAAAGGGACACTCACTGTTGACACTTTCTGTGGAACACTGAGCTGCTCCTAGGACCGTCCCCAAGAGCAGTCCTCAGACCCGAGCCCACCTCTGACACGAACAGAGGCCTGTCATCTCTGGGGTGCACAAGTCAATCTCTGTGGGATACCTGCCAGCCAGGAAGGAGGCGGAGCAGAGAGCCACGGCCATGTTAACACCCTGGGGTCCTTCCAAGCCCCGCAACTGGGTTGACATCAGCAGAAATGAGAGACATCCAGCCTTAAGCATGAGCGCCAAGGTTTATTAGTGAGCACTCTGGGGAGCCCCATTCTCGCCCAGAACAAGAAGCTGAGCTCATCCAGACAGGAAGGCGAGGCCACTTTAGGCTGACAGCCTGGCACCACAGGGGTGGCGATGCTCCTGCTTTGAGCACAGCTAATCCACCTCCTTTGTCCTTTAAGTGTCCTCCTGAAGAAGGAAGGATCCTCTCCACAGAGAAGACAGGAGGTTTCCCAACTCGCCTGACATCTGTCAGGCCCCTGCCGAGACATCTAGACCAAGGAGGCACTCTGTCTACTCCTCCTCTCCAGTGAGGATCAGGACCCCGCCTCCTGCAGGGTCAGCCCCAGGCCGGCCCAGCAGTCTTCGCCCTCTTCTGGAGCCAGACTCACAGTCTGGAGCGGACAAATCCCAGCAGGTTCTCCAACTGCTCCTCTAGCTGCTGCTCATCGCCATGGTTCTCAATGACCCAGTCAAAGCCCCCAATGTTGTCCAGGCCACACTCTGACTCACCATCATCCACCCCTGTGGAAGAGACATGGCGAAGTCAGGCCCAGCCCTCCAGACGAACCCCAGGTGTCAGGCCGGCTGGCCCATGGGGCTCTGGCCACCCTCCCTTTCTCCTCATCGGAAACACTGCAAGGCAGACACAGCAGCTCAAGGCCACACAAGCCCCTTCATGGTCTCAGTGACTCAGGTCTTCACTTGCCACTGCCCATGGAGCTGGATGGGTCATCCATACCCAGATAGCCCAAAAGGGGGCCATGCATTCACGTGAGGCCAGGCCCACATCTGTGAGACCCATCTTCCCAGAGGCCTTATGCAAGAGTCCGGCTCCTCCTCATGTCCTCTGTGGCCCCAGGAACGAGACTTAACCTCTCCAGGCTGCTGCCCTCATCAGCCACAGCCACAGGAGCAGTGGTACCCATGCAGTGGTGGCTGTGGTGTGACAGTGAAGTTGGCTGACAGCAAAGCACAGCTCATCTGTGGAAGCATGCAGGAGATACACGGGTGGAACCACCACTACACACTGACTCTCAGCTTCTTGAGGACCAGTGTCCTGGAGCAGGACGAAGGTCTGAGCCATGCCCGGAAGTGCCTCTTCTGCCACCCCAAGCCACATGCTGACTACATAGTTTATCAGGCTTGCACTCCAACCTTCAGCTCCCACCAGGCTAGACAGCAGAGGGGAAGGGCATGGAGCGCATCACAGCCAGCCCTCCAGAGAAGCTCCTTAGAAGACAGCCTGGGGGCTGGGGATTTAACTTAGTGGTTAGAGTGCTTGCCTTGCAAGCACAAGGCCCTGAGTTCGATCCCCGGTACCAAAAAAAAAAAAAAAAAGAAGACAGCCTGAGCAGGAAGACCAATCCAAGGCCTCAGGGGACCCCAACCCTCCAAAACACCTTCTGTCAACCCCGCTCCCTAATCAGGGGTCTGGCACTCCTGAGCCCTTCATTGACCTCCCCAGAGGCCTGCTGGGAAGCAAGCAGGAGGCCTCAAGCACAGGAGTAGGTGCCTATGCTCTGAGCCAGGGGAACAAATGCTCTGAGTAGCTCACCTGGAGTGAACACCCAGCCCCGCTGCTGTCGGCTCTCCTCCGAGGCCACTATGCGGACCGTCTGCGTCATGGCACCATAGGCCTCCTGGAACCACTGGATGTCAGATGCCCGCCGTGTATCACTCACCAGCTGTGGGGGAGGACACAGACAGGTGACCAACAGGACAGAGTGCTGCAGGGGAGGGGAAGGGGGACTACAGAAGCCTGGTATGATGGTGCACAACTCTAATCTCTGCACTTAAGAGGCAGAGGCAGGAGGAGTCCCACAAATTTGAGGCCATCTTGGGCTCCATAGGGAGATCAGGTCCAGCGTGAACGACATAGTGAGACTCTGTCTCAAAAAAATAAAACAAAAATAAATAAATAAACACCAGAAGCCACAGCAGTGGTGCAGTTCCACCCCACGGTGTGCTGACTACCTGACAGACGGTTCATTCATCAATCAAAGCACCCAAAAAGGCACCTACTATGCACTGCCACTGAAGCAGGCACAGAGGACAGTGGTGCGCACAACATACCTCGTCCTGCAGCCAGGATCTTAAAATGCAGTGGGAGAGACAGATCCCAAACGGCAGCTCCCCGCATAACGCTGGGACCACAGCACCACCTGACAAGTGTCTTGGCCTCCACACAGCCAAGACAGCTGCTGATGCTCTCTTCAACCCTGTTCCTCCCACACCTTCCCTGTCTCAGAATTGACAAGTGTATGTGCCCAGCTGCTCAAAATGAAATCCTCATACCCCATAACCACTCAACTCGAGTTGTGCTGTTGTATAACTCCTGTCCACTCTGTCCTCCAACTGCGTGCAGAACCGACCTCATTCCGCCCTGCCACGGCTCTGCACTGGCCAGTCACCTCGCCCACATACAGATCTTCCACAGCCTCCCTGTGGCTGCTCCTGCTCTGGCCGACCCTGGGGGAGCCTTTCTCATCTCTTTTTTTCTTACAATTTGTTTTCTGGTGCTGGGAACTGAACCCAGGGGCTGAGCATGTGCTCTGCCACTGAGCTACACCCCCACCATCCTCTTAAATCATTTTTTATTTTTGCTTTTTTGCAGTAGTAGGGATTGAACCCAGGGTCTTCTCACTGAGCCACATTGTAGCCCTTATTTTTTATTTTGAGACAAGCTCTCATTAAGCTGCCCAGGATAGACTCAAATTTGTGACCTTCCTGCTTTAGTCTCCCAGAATGCTGGGATTGCGGGGATGTCCCACCACACCTGGTTTAAACCTTAAATCATGTCTCTCCCCTTTTCAAAACCTCCCAATGACTCTCTGTCATTCATAGTAAAATGCAGACTCTTCTGAGGCCCGCCAGGATCTGACCTTCGCCTCCCACAGGTCCCCACACTGGCCCTCTGCTCTTCCTCAACACATCAGGCATCCGCCCTTCTCTGGGCTGCTGTGCTGCTCCCCATTCCACTTCCCCAGTATCCACTCAGCTCGCCCCTTCATCTCCTTCAGGTGGGAGCGCATCAGTGTGTTAAAGATGTCACCCTAACACCCTTAATAAGATGTCAAGCCCTCAGCAGCCCACCTCATACCTCTACCTGTTTTATTTTGCTCCTTAGTATCTACTGCCATTAGACATATTCTGTATTTCTTTTGTGCCTGTGCATTACCTGTGTTCCCAGAAGGTGGACACTTCATTGCATTCTGCAGGCCCTGGAACCATGTCTGGCATGAGGAGACTGGCATTTGCTGCCAGAAGGCATGAGAAAGGAAAAGGGCAGGTGCGATGGGAGCAGAGTCAGGTGCAGCAGTGAAGACCTGGGTAGGAACTAACCAGGTGAAGAGGGCGGGAAAGGGCAGTCCAGGGAGGTGGGAGAACAAAGCCCTGATTCCAAGGGCCTTGACTTAAGGAACAGAGAGAAGCCGAGGGAGCTACAGCTCGTGGATAAGGAGGCCCAAAGGTGTCAGGAGCTGGACCATACAAGTCCATACAGGGCCCAGACCAGTGATGGCAAACCTTTTAGTACTTTCAGTGATACAAACAGTGCGCTGAAGCACATGTGCCATAGATTCCCCACCACTGGCGTTTTAGACATTGATGTTAAAGACTGATTTTGCTCCTGAGCACCATGGAGAGCTGCCAAAGTGTCCCAAACATAACAGTGACATGACTTGGCTTGTGTTTTTAAAACAGGTACAAAGGGCTGGGGATTTAGCTCAGTGATTAGAGTGCTTGCCTTGTAAGCACAAGGGCCTGAGTTCGATCCCCGGCACCACCAAAAAAAAAAAAAAAATAAAACAGGTACAAAATAACCATGTTGATTATGATCATTATGTATGCAATGTACCAATACATGTTCTTGGTAAAAAATAATTAAAAAATTAAAAAATAAAAAATAAAAAAAAAAAATAAAAGGTCGCTCTGGCTGCTGTGTAACAAGTGGATCACAGGAAACAAGAGCCAGAGTGGGGGACCAATATGGGGGCTACCACGATCACCCAGGAAGAGATGGTGAGATGTGCATGGTGGCAGTGACGGAGACACAGATGGGCACAGCAGAGGACTGAGAAGCCAGGATTTCCTCATGCTCTGTGGAGCCCTCTTACCCACACTGGCTGGGAGACACCTTCCACGATCTTCCTGCAGAAGAAGCCTGGATCAGCCTGGCGCTTCTCCTCCCCCCAGCGGATCATGTCACTTCGATGGGCCTCTTTATAACTGCTGGCATCCAGGAGTCTCTCGAAATCCAGGCCGTGCTCCTGCATGAAGCACATCAGGTCTGCAGCGCCAGCCTCTGGGCCTAGACAGATGAGCCCTGCCTTGCCCCTCCCTGAGCCGACGCAGGGAGAGTGAGTGTTCAGCCAGGTCAGAGCTCCAGAAACAAAGAAATCCCAGACCCTCGAAGATGGAAGGAAGGTCTCGGGATAATCCAGAAATTGTTTCCCCACGGATTCACAATGTGTGCTGTGGTTTTTTTCTTTTGCGAGTTTTACCTTCCCAATTTCTTCTGGCTTAAACTAATCCCAAAATTAGTTTGCATCCCTTGGGCACAGGCTTAGCCTTCGACTTAATATTAAGTGGGAAATTTGAAAAAAAGCAAAGCAAAACAAAGCTACATTCTACATCCTCCAATATCCCTTCGGGCATTGAAGGAATCCGACCACCCCCATCCTGGCCTAGCAGAGACCACTGTGAATCCCTTCCTCATATTGTGCTTTTATACCTGCCGCAGATGTATCATCATAGCTGTATCATCATGGGTCGATAAGGCCCAGTAAGCACAGCGTAAGTCCGGCTACACCCTGTAATTCCCATTCATTGTTTAGCCCGGCTCTTGACAACATGCAACTCCTTGTACGTCCTCAAGCCCGGTCCTGGGCAGACGGCCACAACTCCTTTGTACTGAACTCTCGCCCTGAAAGTCCTATTGTAACTTTTCCCATCCACAGCCTCCTTTTCTTTTTGCCCATGACCCTGTAAAAACCTGTAGCCCATACGAGAGTTACTGGTCTGGTCTCTAGGGCCAGAGTGGCCCCTCTCAAGTTCATTCTGAAATAAAGCTGACCTGTTGAGCTCATATGTCTGTTTTTCTTCCTTTTGTCCTAACAGGCATCATCGGCCTCCAACCCAAATCCTGGGGAGGCTGTCTCTCACTTTCCTTCCCCCTCACCCTCTTGTACACATTGTATTAAGGGTGTTAGAGTGACCTCTTTAACATAATGACATGCTCCCACCTGAAGGAGATGAAGAAGTCAGCTGAGAGGAAGCAGTGTCACTCTGTTTGGCACCAGGCAGGTGGGCTCTGACCACCATCCCCTCCCCCACTCCTAGGGCTTTATCCAGAAGCCCCCAGAATGGAGAGGGCCTGAAAAACATCATCCCTTCTGGCTACAGCCAGATCTTCTCCCTTCACACTCCCAGATTCGTGGTCCCCATCTGCTGACCCAGGTCTAAGGTGAGGTCAACATCTCCCTCCTGCTTGTGAACCCTGCTTGTCAGTTATGTCTCCCATTGTCACTAAGAAGTGAGTGCATTAACACTTCCAAAGAACAAGGGCAGGCTGGCCTCTTAGGACCTCCTCCAGAGGTCTTAAAAATGCAAACCCAGCCAGGTGGGGTGATGCACACCTGTAATCCTACCAGTCTGGGAGGTTGAGGTTTGGGGTTTGGAGGACGGCAGGTCCAAACTCAGCTGGGGGAATTTAGCAACTTTGGCAAGATCATGCCTCAAGGGCTGGGGATTTAGCTCAGTGGTTAGAGTGTTTGCCTTGCAAGCAGAAGGCCCTGAGTTCGATCCCCAACACCACAAAAAAAAAAAAAAAGATCATGCCTCAAAATAACAAAATAAATAAATAAATAAAAAGGTTACAGATATAGCTCAATGTAAAGGTCCTGGGCTCAATTTCCAGTGTGGGGCTGGGAGGACCAAAGAGGCAGATTCTTGGGGTTGGGAGTGTAGCTTTTTCTTTTTTTTTTTTTTAATTTTTCTGTTTTTGGATTTCTGTTTGTTTGCTTTTTGTTTTTGAGACAGCATCTCACTATGTAGTTCAGGCTGGCCTTGAACTGGTAGCCATGCTTTGGCCTCTGCCCCTCAAGTGCTGTGATTACAGGCTCAGCCACCACACCTAGGCAGTAGTTGAGCATTTAACTAGCAGATAGACTGTCACTGCCAGTGAATGTGTATTTTTGAATTTTGAATCACGTAAATTAAAAAAAAAAGCACCGTTAAAATAGGATTTAAGGACCGGGGATGTAGTTTAGCAATGCAGCACTTGCCTGCCCTGGGTTCAGTTCCTTGTACAAAAAAAGAAAAAAAAAGTAAAAGAAAAAAAAAATTTTTTTTAAGTAAACGGAACACCTAGAATTTTTGTTGTTTTGTTTTTTGAGACAAGGTCTCACTATGTAGCCCAGGCTGGCCTCGAACTCACAGTAATCCTCCTGCCTCAGCCTCCCAAGTGCTGGGATGACAGGCATGCAGCACTACTCTGGACTTAGAATCTTCAACTTCAGAAAGAGACCAGTTTTCCACACAGCTAAGAGCCCCTGTAGCCCCATTTTGGCCCTTGGTTTCTCTAGGTGCACTGTCTAAGGGATATGTGCTCATGGGCCTTTGGTCAGTTGCCTGAGTGTGGCCTCTGGAGCCACAGGAAGTGGATTAGCTCCACCATCACCCCCAGCCTTCCATGGGAAGCAGTTTCTGGTTCAGCTGGGCAGAGCCATTTATAGATGGCTGCCACGGCATCATGGAATAAAATGTTTAGTGGTTTTCAGTTTTCAGGGAGACTCTTTCCCAAATGAAGCTGGGGGCTGGGGGAGAAGGAAAGAGGGTGAAGGGGGAGGCCCAGTGGGGCCTGAAGAGCAGTTTCAGAAGCACTGATCTACTTCCCAAATTCCCAATTTGGCCCACTCTAGACATGCCAAGACAGACAGGGGATGGGAGTGGTGCACTGGTCTGGGAGAAAGGGTCAGGAAGTTTTTGTGTTTCGGCAGCGACAACCTCTCTGCCACCCTTGTCCCCTCCCTGGAAGCAACCAAGGCAGAGTCTCGAATGTGTCTTTCCCCAAGAGCAAGTCCACATCCCACACGCTTGGATATAGTGTGTGACACAATGCAGGATCCCTGTGTGCATTTGCTGAAGAGATGAGTATATGAGAAATATAACTTGTGTGTGCATATGTGTGTGTGTGTGTGTGTGCGCGCACGCGCGTATGTGTGTGTCTCCACGCACTGCACAGAACTGAGGACTAAACCCACGGCCTTCACACTGAGCTACATCCACAGACAAGGTCTTGCTGATGTCACTAAATTAGCGGGGCTGGACTTGATCCTCAGATGAGATTCTTGGGAGGGGGCGGGGGGGGGCAGTGCTGGGGATCAAACTCAGGGCCTTGCACTTGCTAGGCAAGTAATCTACCACCTGAGCTAAATCCCCAACCCCGAGGTTCTTTTATAATTCTCAGTCACAAAATCCTTCTCAGATTTCCTCTTCACTCTTATGCAAATATAGCAGTCTCCCCTGCTGTGCTTTGTTGCCGCCAGCACTCAGGTTGAGTCTCAGTACCCAACTGGAGCTGTGGGGAGGTGGTGCTTTTAGGGGTGTCAGGCCTTTCAAGGGGATTCCTGTGGCTAAGGGTATGGCTGGTGTGGAGCGCTTGCCTAGCCTGTGCACAGTCCGCGGGGTTTGATCTCCACCACCATGCGGGATCCGGACAGGGCTGAATGCTCTTCCTGCCGGAATGAGTTCTCACTCCCATGGGACGGGACTGGTTACCCTGAGTCACCAAGTGAGCCTGGCACCCCCCTCATCTCTCACCATGTGACCTCTCTGTCCTCCCCATCCTTCCTCCATGAGGCTCTCAGCAGACACCAAACAGACGCCAGCACCACGCTGTTGGACCTCTAGAACTGTGAGCTAAGTAAACTTCTTTTCCAGGCAAAATACTCAGCCCCTGGGATTTGTCACAGCTACACAACATGCA
The DNA here is from genome assembly GCA_004026905.1 of Hystrix cristata. Lineage (NCBI taxonomy): Eukaryota > Metazoa > Chordata > Mammalia > Rodentia > Hystricidae > Hystrix > Hystrix cristata. Next base: position 50,809 of record PVJO010004006.1, read on the forward strand.
CTAAGACCTCTATACACTCTTCTACACCTTGTGTTTTTGTCACTTAACAACCTATCTTGACAATTCACATGACTAAATTTCTTTTTTTTTTCCCCACATCCTCGGCTCTTTTTTATTTTCTTAATCTTGAGACAGGGTCTCGTTAAATTACTAATTTGCCCTAGGTGCCTCAGCTTCCCAGAGTGCTGAGATTACAGGCATATTTCACCAAGCCCAGCTTATATGACTAAATTTCTAAGAGGAAGCCAGGCACCGAAGCACATATCTGTAATCCCAACATGCTGAGAGCCTGAGGCAAGAGGATCACAAGTTCGAATCTGACCTGGACAACTTAGTGACTTAGTGAGACCCTGTTCAAAATAAAGGGCTGGGATGTAGCTTAGTGAAAAGGCCTTGGGAAGAATTCCAGAGGTTGTGTCAGGCTAGTTTGGAGGTAAGTGGTAGGGTGACATGAAGTGTTACATATGTGACATGTGCATCCTTGTTCATCGCATGGCCTCAGAGCTGTCAACTCGAGTGTCCACAGCCTTTTCTGGACACACTTCTTGAACATGTACTGGGGAGGTGGCTTGAAGTGAGTGTGGCTAATAGCTTAAACTGAAAATACCCCAAAAGAACCACTGGCAGAGAACCCACAGTTGACCACCATGCTGCAGTGCTGGTTTCAGGGACCTGGCCAGCGATGCACACAGCAGCCACAGTGCCAAAGCCTGGGAGCTGTCTCCTCTCACCCCACCAGATGCCACAGAGCTACCACATACCTGGGCATACTGCTCCTTGAGTGGACCAGAGAGCCGGAGGACAGCACAGACATCAGCTCCAAGTCTGTAGGACAGGAAGATGTGAAGCCAGTTAGCCCAAGGCTTCCAAAAGAGGCGTCTAGAGGCCAGGGTTGAAGCCTCATTTCTACAATATATGTGCCTCAGACAGGTCTCAACTTCCCTGATCCTTTTTCCTTATCTATAAAATGCATGTTACGGCTTGTATCTAAAATGTCCCCCGAAAGCCTCATCCAATCATAGGTGGGGCTTTTTGGAGCTGGCTGGATCTAGAGCATGTGATGCTGGCATTAAGGGTATGTGGTACTAAATTAGTCCACTGATTGGAATTAGCATAGTTCTGGGTGTGGATAGTGGGAAGGCCCACCCTGGGTCAGGTGGCACCACCCAAAAGATTTATAGCCTGGATGGGATAAAAGGGAAAAGCAGACTTGCTTCCTTGCTGATTCTGCTACTCGCTGCTTTTGCTGACTTCTGCCTGCCCTGCCATGAACTGTTTCTCTTCTGTGATGGCCTTGTGCATGCCACCCTGCCTTGGAGCCAGCCACTTACATACTGAAACTTTTACAAACTGTGAGCCAAAATAAAGCTTTCTTCCTTAACTTGTAGGTGTCAGGTATTTTGTCTCAGCAATGAGAAATGTAACTAAGGCAACAAGGATACCTTTTCTGTTGTGTCTCCTGCACAGGATTATTATGAAATGCAAATGAATATACAGGAGCCCTGAAACTAAGAGGTAAAGCCTACAAAATCATAGGTATTATAAGAACTTCCATACCTATGATTTACCTGGTGTTACTCTGGCTGGATTAGGGTACTGCTGGAACCCTGAGCTCATTCTCTCACAGCCAGGGCTATCTCCATCTCAGCTGACTTGGTCACCACAACATAAAGAGTAATTCATCACTTCAGCCAGTCACTGTACTTAAGCAACCATTTGGGGCCCAGTGATAGAACTGTGAATAAGATCCACGATCCCTGCCCTGGACTGGTGATGCTTCAACACCAACATGGTGAGATGGTGTTCTTAAGGGTTCTTTGAGATAGAGAAACTGAGGTTGAGTGAGGAGAATGGGTCACCCACAGCAACACTGTAAGTAATGAAACCACTATTAACAAAATGAAAACAGCCAACGTTTCACTCCTGAGCCTGTACTAGGTGCCAAGAATTATTCTAAATCATTCCTTCATCTAAATCATTCATTCATTTAAGTGCATTATCTCATTTAATCCTTTCAACCATTCCATTGCCATTTAACAGATGTCAAAACCAATCCCAAGTGGATAAGAAATGTGTACGGAAGCACACATCCTGTCTGCTGGGCCAGATGTGAATCCTAGCAGTCAAGTTCCAGAACCTGTGATTCTCACCACTTTTTGACTTCTGTGTTTGAGGTCAAGATGCAACTTGGGAAATGATGGTGAAATGATGGTCAAAGATTCAGGTGGTGATCTCTCCCCTGAGTTCTCCAACAGACTCTTAGAAACTCTGTGGTACCAAAAGCAGCATCCTGGTACCCCCACTACACTGGCCTCCCAGACGAGGAGCCCCACTCCACTTTCTCTCCTCTTCTCTGCTCCCCTATCCCAGGATGCTCCCATGCAGAACATCTTGCTTGGAGAGAAAACACTAAGCATAAGGTATTATTATTATTATTATTATTAGAAGCAGTGAGCTAAAGCAGTCCCTGAAGCCAGACAAAGCTGATTCTTCTTTTTTCTGATATTGCAGATTGAACTCAGGACCTTCACATTGAGCTACATTCTTTTTTATTTTTTATTCTGAGACAGAGTCTTGCCAAGTTGCTCAATTTCCCAGGCTAGGCTTGAACTTGCCATCCTCCCATCTCAGCCTCCCAGAGTGCTGGGATTACAAGTATGCACCACCATGTTGAGCTCTACAAAGCTGATTTTGAGTCCCTTGTAATTTATTTTGTTTTTAACTTTTCAGTGCCTTTATTTCTTCATCTGTGAAATGGAGATGCTAATAATAATACACAGTAACTAACAAAGAGAATATGAGGATTAAAAGAAATCATGCAGACATAGTGTGTAATATATAACAAACACTCAGTAAACCTCTATTATTAGGTGGTGTGCTGGGCAGAAATCCTGTCTTTGGAAGCAGACACATTCAGGAGGTGGTTTTAAAGAATCCTTCGTCTGTGCCTCAGTTTACTCATCCGTAACAGTTACCTAGAAACGGTGGTGAGAACAGCAACAGTACACACACAGTTCCGTGGCAGTAACTCTTACAATGCTTCTAGGAGACGGACCTACAGATTAAGGCTTCGCAGAGGTGGTCGCCCGGTTCTCTAAGGAGGAGGGCGACAATCCTCCATCTTCCCCTGCCCAGTCCTCCTGGGGCCCGGCCAGCGCAGGCCCACATCCCCCGGCTCGCTCCCTCACACCCGAGCACAGTGGCGCCTCGGGCCAGGGGGCACGGGGCGCCCCTCCCTCCTCTTCCCCGTCCCACTGACACCTGCTCCGCAGCGTCTCGGTCACGAAGTCCTTCCCCGATTTCCTCTTTCCGCTGAACAGCAGCACTATCCGCGGGGCGTCTCTCAGCGGGGCCATAGCGCGGCCCAACTCTACTAGCCCTAAAGCTGTCACTTTGTACCACTTCAGTCGGGCCACCCAGGCACGACGGGGAAAGCACCACCCCCCTTCCACGAGGGAAGAGTAAGGGGGGATTCCGCCCCTGGGTTTCCAAAACTATAGAGAAGACGCGGTCCGCCATACGTCTACATACTTTATCTCATGTCTAAACAAGTACGGGCAGAAAGACGAGGAGAAACGTTGAGAGAAAAGAGGTTTACTGTCCACGGCAGCCTTGTCCCTTAAAGGAGCTCCCCCACCGCCCCTCACTTAGACCAGGCCAGCCCCGCCCAGCGTCTTTCGTCATAGCCACGCCCCTTAACTGACGCCAGGGGAGGGGTCTGGACGCAACTACTTTTCTCCGAGGTGGGTGACGTCTTAAAATGTCAGGAGGTGGACCTCGTACTCCCTTCCACACACCCTGAAAACATTTGGGAAAAATAACGAATATGGTAACACTGAAGAACTTTTCAAAACTGCCTCTTTTCTTGTACTTCGTAGTGCATGTAGTAAAGTAAATTTGTGTTTCCTCGACAGTGAAAACCGGGTCCTTCTGAAGCGCAGAAGGACGCAATGAGACCATGGGGTTATTTCGTGACGTAGTGCGGAGGCAGAGACTGCTACACGCTAGTTTATTGTTATGAGGTTTTATAACCTGATAGGCTGATGTGATTGGACCCTGCTGGCCCAGTAAGAAACTTTTATCTTGTCCACCTGCATCCTCTTCTCCAAAGATTTTCGGTAAAGAGCTTGAAATGAAAAAAAAAAAAAAGAAAGAAAGAAAAAAAAAAAGAGTTGAAATGAAGTGGGTGACATCAGTAGTGTAAAAGTGAGTTTTGAAGCCATCCTGGACTAAATAACCAGTTTTATGCTGCTTCCAGATGAATTAAGGGTGGTGATCTGTCCCTTCCCTGATGTCCAGTTCTGCTCCTGCCCCTAACAGCTGATACCCCACCCTAGTCGAATCCATGCAGTTGTCTTGAGCTTGTCAAAACAGAGGTGGCTGCCCGTAATTGCCTGGGCTGTAAAGTCATGTAAAGAAAAGTGAAACGTGGAGTCTACTTTGGAAGAAATTATCATTTCCCTGGAAAACAAAAAACAAAAAAAAAACAGCCGGGCATGGTGGCCCACACATGTAATCCCAGCACTCTAGGTTGAGACAAATTCAAAGCCCAGCCCAGGGAATTTAGTGACTTAGCAAAACCCTGTCTCAAAAAAAGCAAAAACAGTACTGGGGCTATAGTTCAGTGAGAAGACCCTAGGTTCAATCCCTGGTACTGAAAAAAGGGGTGCGTGGGAGATGGCACAGAAGAGTGGTTAGATGAAAAAAGAACAGACTTCAGGGGAGTGTTTTTTTGTTTTGTTTTTTTAAGAAACTGAGAAAACTGCACTCATCAATTCACTCATGTAGGGCTGGGGCTGTAGCTCTGGCAGAGTGGCTTCCTACAATGTGCAAGGTCCTGGGGGAGGGGAAAGCAGAGTGGAGTTTTAAAATCTCAGCTTTGACACTTTTCAGAAATGTGATCTTCAGCAAGTCACTTACTTCACAATTATAATGCCCACCTCACAGTCTTACAATAAGAAGGAAATGACAGCCACACGTAGCAGAGTATGCCTATAATCCCAGCATCCTGAGAGGCTAAATCAGGAGGATCAGAAATTTAAACCTAGGAGCTGGGGGTTTAGCTCAGTGGTAGAGGGCTTGCCTAGCAAGTACAGGCCCTGAGTTTGATCCCTAGTACCCATGCCCCAAAAAGAAAGAAATTTAAACCCAGCCTGGGAAATAGCAATTTAATGAGACTTTGTCTCTGAACAAAACAGGACTGGGTGTGGTGGCACACACCTGTAATCCCAGCACTTGGGAGGCTGATAGAAGTGATTTGGAGGTCAGCCTGGGCTGCATAATGAGTTCAAGACCAGCCTGAACTACATAGCAAGACCCTATCTCTAAATAAATAAGTAAACAAACAGGCTGGGGATGGGAATGCTCCTCTGTGCAAAGACCTTGGCTTCAATTCTAGTTCCATAACCAAAAAAAAAAAAAAAAATAAAAAGGAAAATATGTAAACTGCAATAAAGTATTCTGTAAATTCTAAAGTACTGACATAATCATGGCATAGTCAGAGACCACCATAAGTACAAAGGATAAACAAATTCCCCAGCCCTTACCTATTACTCATCAATATCATGATTTGTTTTTCTTCTAAGGCAATCAGTAATTCTGAGGCAGTTTTGTAACCCTTCATTTGGGCCTACGAATATCCAGTAGGTAACTAAAAGTAAAACAAAGCTTGACTTTTATTTTTATTCGATTTTTGAGACAGGGTCTCCCCATGTAGTTCAGGCTGGTCTTAGACTCACTATGTAGCCCAGACTGGTTCTGAACTCATAGCAATCCTGCCTCTGCCTCCCAAGTGCTGGAGTTACAGGCATGCACCACCACACTTGGCTTTAACTTTCCTTTTTTTAAAACTCTGGGTCAAATCCTACTCAGCTCTACTCGTAGCCATGTTAGTCATTTACGGAATGTCCGTTAAAGGTTGGCAAAACAAGGTTTGTTAGCCCTAAATTTTCCTAGCCTATCTTATCGCCCTTCAAGACATGACACTGGGACAAGAGATTTACGGGGACATTCACCTATGGCCTGAAGTCTCCATTGTTCTAATCAGAGCCCCACATGACTGAAATTGCCCCTCAGGTCATGAGGAGTCTGCTCATAAAATCCAAATTGCCCCTGAAGTCAGGAGGATTCAGCCTGAGCTAGAAATAGAACTGAGATAACCAACCAGACTCTGGCCAGCCTGCTTTTGTGAGTGGGTCAATCTGAAACCCTCCATTAGAGTGTATCCCTCCAGCCACTCAAGCTGGAGTCCTTTCCCTATCTGTTCTTAATTTCTTTGTTAGGGACCTGCGTGATCTTTGTGAGAACCCTGTTCCCCTTTATGTTCTTTTTTCTTTTCCTACTTTTTTTTTTTTTGAGACAGGGTCTTGCTATGTAGCTCAGGCTGGCATCAAATTTGCAGTAATCCTCCTGCCTCAGCCTCCCGACTGCTGAGATTACAGGCGTTCACCACCATGCACAGTTTATTTTCTCTTACTCTCAATTAAAACTTTTTCCTGGAGTGCTGAGATTACAGGCGTTCACCACCATGCACAGTTTATTTTCTCTTACTCTCAATTAAAACTTTTTCCTGGCCTTCTTCTCTACCACGCCACCAGGAAGGAGCTCTCCCTTTTCCCTCCCATGGAAGATGATGACTGCGAACCCAGCACCAGCGCTATCATGCCTTTCTTGTGGTAACCTCTACTGTGCCTTTTAGGCCCAGTGCACATTTTACTGTTTCTGTCGTTATGCTCAACTTTCCTTTTCTTCTTTTCTCTATACTTTTAAATAAAACTTTAGAAAAAAAAATAAATAAATAAAACTTTTTCCTGCAAATTAGTGCTTTAGTTTTAATTTGCATTATCACTAGAGCAAAGACCCACGCTAGCTAGTGACAGTATCATCCAATTTTTAAAGGATTATTATTCTTAGCACTTTGTGTTTGCAGTTTGTAATTCAACACAGGATCAGACTTTCAGCTCATCTTCCATAAACATTTGTTGAAATCCAGTAAGGCTACAAGGATTAACCCCACTCTCACTTTCCTGCTTCCTGAGTCACCACTAGGAAGGAGTCAGAACTTCTCTCAGAGTGGCTTCCCTCTTCTGACCCATCCCACTCCAACCCCAGGCCTCCCCACCCTGGTCAGCCTCCCTGGAATTCCCAGTCCGTCCCCACCCCAACCTCTTCCCAGCTACCTCCTTCCTGCTGCCTGCTTCACTGTCCCCACTGCCCTCTCCAGTAGGGACTCTTCCTTCTCCCTCAGCCCTCAGGCCTCAGCGTAGATTTGGAGTCCATGCCTCCCTCCCCACTTTGTTTTCCAGATCTTTACTTCTCTGCCTCTTGGAAAATTCTGGCTGCTCCCAGCTCACACCATCTGGTTGGGTTCCCCATTTCCCCTCCTCAGTGTTAACCCCATCCTCGATTCATTCTCATTTGCTTAGACACTGGTCCCATTCGGCTTTTCCACCCACTTCTTGTCATCACATTCAACAATGGCCTAGACTCTTCAAAGCCTCTGTGGTGTGTGTGTGTGGTACTGGGGATTGAACCCACAGCCTTCTCACAAACTACAGCCCCAGCTCCCCCACCCCCACCTTTTGAGACAGGTCTCACTAAGTTGCCTAAGTAGAGCTCTAACTTGCCATCATCCTGCCTCAGCCTCCCAGATTGGTGGGATTACAGGCATGTATGAGCATGCCCAGCTTGCGCAAAGCCTTCTGCCTCCTGTCCTCAGAAACCAGCTCCAGTGGATACATCCTGGGCCTTGTCATCACCAGAAGCAGTTCTACCTGTCAACTCGCATACTTTTCTACCCACCTCTCTGAGGTGAGTTTCTCAAATACTGCCCAAAGCAGTGCTTCCTTCCAGTCACCATGAAACTGTTCTGTAACATCGGCTCTGCCCTATAAATGACAGGTGAATAAATGAAGGAGCCAATGAATAGGGGGCTCTTTAGGGGGATTTGGAGGTCAAGACTTCACCCAGAGGCTAGCAGGGCCCTCTGTGAGGATCCCCAAGGCTAAGACCTCATAACCCCATAGCTGGTGGCTTAGGTTCCTGGGGCAGGTCCTGGGAGCACCATGTCCCTCCCATCGAGTCCTCTGCAGGTCCAGTCTCCTTTCCTTCTACTGCTGCCCCCCTGTGGTCACCACTAGGCATCTCTTCAGAGGGAGCCAGGAGGCAGGTCACTGCTGAGGGACAGAAGGGGGAAGAACCTGCCATGCAACAAGCAGCTTGTCCAGCTCCTCTAGACCTCAGCTCAAGGGTGAGGGGAAGGGAGGGCAGGAAGGGACAGGGCCATTCCTAGTCAGGGGTCAGCAGCCCTGGGCTCTGGGCTCCACTCTGTCTGGCAAGTTTTATGAGCTTGGACAGTCACTTCCCTCTCTGGGCCTCAAGTCCCATCTCAGAACCACAAAAATGGGACTGATGTGCGTGAAGGGCTGGTTTTAGGGGCTGTGGGTTTAGCTCAGTGATAGAGTGCTTGCCTAGTGTTTTAGTTACTTTTCTCTCGTTGTTGGGACAGAATACTTGACACCCAAAATTAGGGGAAGAAACGTTTATTAGCTCACAGTCTGCAGAGGTTTCAGTCTACAGTCCACTGGGTCCGAGGCAGGGCGGGCCAGCGTGGCCGACCGGCAGCCGACCAGCCACAAAGTAAAGTAAGGAATTGCAAGGAATGTATGCAAATAAGCAATGCAAACAAGCAGTTAGTTAGCTTCTTCCTGTATCTTTTATCTAGGCTACCTGCCCCCAGGGCGGCCCGCACTCCCACCTCCAATCTCAGTCTCACATCCTTGATCCCAGCCGAACCATGCCAAACCGATCAATGGATCAATTTAGTAATCACACACTCTAGATCCAGCTATCTCTTACCACATGAGGCTTTGGGGGGACATCTAGACACAAACCATAACACCTAGCAAGCACAAGACCCTGAGTTCGATCCCCAACACTCAAAAAAAAAAAAAAAAAAAAAGCGGGGTTGGGGGCTGGTCTACTCACAAGCTGGAGCTGAAGGAGTGGCAATTGGTGGCCACAGAGGAAATGCTTTCAGGGCCAGGTGCCCAGGTAACTGGAGGGTTGGGGGGCAGAGCACAGACAGAACACACAGGAGCTCAGGGTGGCTGCGTCTAAGGATCTGACCCAGCGGAGTGGAAGGGGATGGGGAGGACCTCAGTCCCCTCAAATGCCACTTAGGGCTACTCTTCTCCCCTGTCTCTGTCTAGCTATGATATGACCATAGGCAAATCACCTAATCTAAGCTTCTTCATCTGTTAAATATTCTTACTTCCTTCCAAGTCTACTTCTCAGGAGATAAAAGGTACAGAAATGTCTTTGGATTAATGGTCCTCTGCAGGTGACAGGGTGGCCTGCTTCCTTGCAGGCCTCCTTCCTTGCAGGCCTCCAGTCACTATTGCTCCACTAGCCCCTCCCCACCATGCTGCCTCAGTGAGGGCCAAAGGCCACATTCCAAATAAGCAGGGCTTGGTGGCCTGTTGAACCCCCGGGCAGCTGAATGACCTCCCAGAGGGTTCCTCCAGCACTTTCCTCTCCACAGCGTGTGGCTTCAGGTTTCTGCTTGTCCTGCCCCAGCCAGATGACCTCTCCCTCTGTCTCTAAACAAGGACTCACTCTCCTTTGCAGGGTCCATGAAGGTTAGTGCCCCGTGCTGGTAAGGTCCTCTGCAAAGGGGCCCTGCCCCAAAATGACTGGCAGGGACTTGTAACTTAGTGGTGCAGAGAGGTGATCTGCTGGTGGGCCAGCCCTATCCCTAGGCCCATATTCAAAAAAGTCAAGCCCAGTACCCCCCACAAAACTGGTCTTTCTTCCTCCTTTCTCAGCATTGCATTGCATGAAGGCACAGTCACCCGCTTGTACAGAGGTCAGGAGATGGAATGTGTCCTTATCTCCTCCCTCTCCCCTGTCATCAAGCATCCAAGGTCACCAGACATTTCTTTTGTTTGTTTTATGGTTTTGGTTTTTTTTGAGACAAGTTCTCACTAAGTAGTTCAGACTGGCCTGAACTCACTATGTAGCCCAGGCTGGCCTCAAACTCACACCAACACTCCTGCCTCAGCCTCCCAACTGCTGGAATTACAAGCATGCACCACCATACCCAGCCCAAGGTGTATTGGTCAGCTTTCCTGTAGCTGGGACACAATACCCATGACTCACAGTTTCAAGCAGAAGAGGTTTAACTTGGCTCACAGTTTCAGAGGTTTCAGTCCATGGTCACCTGGCCCCAATGCAGGAGCATCATGGCAGAACAATGTGGTGGAGCAAGGATCCTTAATTCATGGTGGCCAGGAAGCAGAGCAAGGAACAGTGCCAGAGGGGAAGGGGAGAGGGACAAGATACAGTCCGCAAGGTCAGGCCTCTGTGACCTACCCAGACACACCCAGAAGTGTGCTTTACTAATCCCCTAGGTGGCTCTCAAACCAAACTGACACAGTTAAGTTTAACCACCATACAAGGTGACCATAAGTTTAGAGGAGTGGAGACTTTTGAGTGTAGGTGTCCTCAGTCTTGAAGGGCCATGGGGTAAGCTTGGTGAATTTTGGGCTAAATCTTTATTTTGCCAACTTTTAGACAGATGCTCCCTAACTAACATGCCTACATGCAGAGTGGAGGAGGATTTCACTCAGAGTTTTACAAAATGAAGGTCAAGCTTTGTTGTGCGCTTAGTTACCTATTGGAAATCTGTAGGCCCAAGTGAAGAGTTAGTTTTGTTGTTGTTGTTCTGGTGCCAGGGATTGAACTCAGGGCCTTGCACTTGTTAGGCAAGCACTCTACCACCTGAGCTAAATCCCCAGTCCCCCCGCCTTTTTTTTTTTTTTTTTTTTTTGATACGGGGTCTCACTGTGCAGTTGAGGCTGCTCTTGAACTCACTATGTACCCCAGGCTGACCGCAAATTTACAGCAATCCTCCTGCCTCAGCCTCCCGAGTGCTGGCATTACAGGTGTGTGCCACCACACCCGGCTAGCAAATTCATTTTTAAATCCCTGTATACTTTAGAAGAAAACACAAATCATACTTTTTTTTTTTTTTTAAACAAGGTTTCGCTATGTAACTCAGCCTGGCCTGGAACTCATGGCAATCCTCCCGCTGAGATTACAAGCATGTGCCACCACACCAGGCAACAAATCGTGATTTTAATAAGTAATTGGGCCAGGTGTGGTGGTATATGCCTGTAATCCCAGCACTTGGGAGGCTGAGGCAGGAGGATAGTTGAGAGTTCAAGGCCAGCCTGAACTACATAGTGAGAACTTGTCAAAAACCAAATAAATAAATAAATAACCAGAGCCGAATGTGGTTGTGCACACCTGTAATCCCAGCACTTGGGAGGCTGAGGCAGGAGGATTGCAGTGGGTTCAAAGCTAGCCTGGGCTACAGAGTGAGTTCAAGGATGGCCTGGACTACACAGTGAGACCCTGTCTGAAAAAAAAAAAAAAAAAAAAAGAAAAAAAAAAAGAAAGAAAAGAAAGTAACAGGTTAAGGGCCTGGGAGTCAGTTTGTCCTCTATCCCTATTGTGGTCCCTATGTTATGACTGTGTCATTCCTGCCCCTCTCCATGTCACACTTCTCTATTCCAGTACACCCTCTTCACACAGGTGTTCCTGCTCTGCAGATGCCCTTGGTGACCCTTCCCTTTCCTAAGCCCACTGTGATCAGCAGGCAGGCCGGTTGTAGAATTTGTTCCCTCTGAGCCATATGGCCACGGGCTGTTCCACCTTCCTCTCAGCTTCCTTTGCCCAGCCTGAAGTCCCCTCCCCATCATGCAGTCCTACTGTCCTTTAGGATCCAACTCAGAGGCCACCACCCTCCTCTTCATCCAGTCTGCACACTCCTCCTGGCAGCACTGAGACAGCACAAGCTACATTTTTTGTTTGTTACTCATCCAGTTAGTCTCAGGGCAAGACTGGGCCCACGGCACCCAGTACAGTGCTGGGACTTGGTGCTAGTTGGCATCTTTTCCCTGCCAGCTGCTGCTACCAACCCCTCTCCCCCTATATCAATAGCTCACAGTGGTTCCTCCCAGTTTCCCCTTAGAGGTTAAGTAAAATAAAAATAACTACTAGTTTAACAGTACAGTAGGCCCTCTGTGTCCACAGGGTCCACGTCCATGGAGTCAACCAACCGCAGATAGAATACATTTGTAATAAAAATCGTGTCTGTTCCGTACATGTGTTGTCAGTGTTTACTAAACAATATGGTCTAATGACTATTCACACTGCATTCACACTGTATCAAGTATTATAAGTCATCTAGAGATGATTCAAGTGCGCAAGAGGCTGTGCATAGGTCATATGCAAATATGATGCTATTTTATATCTGGGAGCTGAGCATCCAGGGGTTTTGGTATCCACAGGAGGTCTTGGAATGAATCCCTTGCAGATACCGAGGGATGACTGTATGCTACTTGCAAAATTTCATTGCTGTTACAGTGACCTGTTTAGGAGAGGTACCATTGTGTCCACTTCAGTGATGACAAGGCCAAGCCCTACCACAAGCAGGGCATCTTGCCTAAGACACTCAGTGGTCATGGCAGAGACCTGACACTCCAGGCTTTAGACATCAAATCCTGCTCAAGCCAAAGTTCTACTTAGAAAAGACCCAGGCTGGACTCTGCCTTGCCCAGAAAATACTAGTATCATGAGCTTTTCTTCTGCATTGTCCTATATGGGAGGGGGCAGGCACCTGTTCTGGAAGCAAAAGACTACAAAAAAGCTGGGCTGCAACCTTCTGGGGGGCCCCCGAGGGGAGGGACAGCACACTTCAACAAGAGCTTGAGTGGTTGGCAAGAGGCTTCTACAGCTCAGGCAGCTGAGGGGTGTAGCAGTGAGGGGTGAGAGCAGTGTTGTCAGAGTTTAGGGCAACATTCCCCACTACCACTCCAGTGTTCTTCCCAAGGCCTGCTGTCAGTGTGTGAAGGGCTCATGCACATCTGTGGCCCAGAACAAGGTCCGATACGATTATCTACATCAGGATGGCCCTGGGAGGTTCCCATGGCAACAGCCAGCCAGCCCAGGGTCTGTCCTTGGGTCCAGCAGAGGCTGGGAGCTGCTCTCTAAAGAAGCACAAGCTCTGGCCCTCCAGGAGTCCAAGAGGGTGTCAGGCCTGAAGGTGACCCACCACCACCCCACCTGCACCCCAGAACAGGTGGGCACAGAAGGCAGTAGGGAAAGGCTGGATCCCGGAGGACCCCAGGGGCAGGAAGAGATGGGGAGATTCCATAGGAGGTGACATGCCCGGGACATGGATGGCAGAGGGCTGAGCTAAGGGCACTGCAGGAAAGGGTGGCTAGAGAGGCCAGCGAGAGGAGTGAGGGCTAGAAAATGAGGCCAGGAAGGGAGAGAGGAATAGCAGACTGGGAGCCCACTGGGAAAGGCATTTGGGGGACTGACCAAAGGAAATAGAAATTTTTTCCCCTGAAGTAGAGGGCCCAAAAAGGCTACTCTCATTCTAGTGAGTCCCCTGAGCCCCCAGGCTGGGCCCTTAGGGTGCTGGAGGTGGCAGTGAAGGAGCTCCCCTGGAAAGGACAGAGCCGGGTATAGCAAAGACCGAGGTCCTAAACTGCAAGGGCCCAACATGGACCCTGGAAGGCCACAAGGGGATGTGCAGCAGAGTCCACAGCATCACCCCTGCTGGCCAGGAACTGCCCCCAGCCACGAGAGGAGGAAAGCGCTGTCCCTAGCTCCCTTAGCTCTGTTCCCTGGCCACCGGTCCAGGCAGCATCCTACTGGGCTTCCTCCTCCTTGACCCATGTTTAGAGGGGCGCCCGGGTGTGATGGCAAGGGGGTCTTGCAGCTTCGGAGGATGCTGTCCAAGGGCAGTGAGGAGAAGGGGTAATTGAGTCCCAACGCCCCTGGTGCCCTGGTCCTCCCCAGCATGCCACTTGGATGATTCAGTAGTCTCAAAGACCTCAGCTCAGCACACCTCCTTCCTCACTGGCTCAGGAAAATTAAGGGGATTGGGGAGACCTCCCAAGCCGCCTTAGAGTTCGGCAGGCAGACAAAGGAAATGGGCCCTAGAAATGAAACCCAGAGGCACCAAGAGGAAGTGAGCGCCAACACCCTCCAGGAACCCAGGAGGCCGTGTCTATCTCCATCCCTAGGTCCAGGACACCCCAGGACTCAGTTCCCACCAACAGTCCAGCCTGCCTCTCTTCTTAGCCATCCTAGTTACCAGTCAGCTTTTTTTAAATTTTATTTTATTTTTTTTATTTTTTTACCAGTCAGCTTTTAGGCAGCAAGGATTTTGAGCAGTTGCAGAAGATGAGTGACACGCACAGGATAAACCTAGGCCGCCTCCCAAGGAACAGTAGTTCACAGAGCCTAGTGCCCAATCCAAGCCCTGGGCTGGACCAGCCTGTACTTGCTTCTCCCAACCTCCATTCCGGAAATAGAAGACTCTTTCCTAGAACCACCTAGCCTGTACCACTGACCCTCCACCTGGGAGGAAGTTCTTCCCTAGGCCTTATTGCAGTCCCTAGGTGCTGTAGAACATAGGCTCCACCGGACACTAAGCCTTTTGGCACCTCTGTTCCTGGGCCTCGCTGCTTCTGGTGCACACTATACAACAAATGTTTGCGCAATAAGTGTTCCACCCACAGCCCTGCCCGCCCCAAACCCCAATTAAATGAGTTTATACACTTGAATCCCTTTAAAAGTGTCCCACAGCATCTGCTGAGTAATCGGAAATCATTCGCAGCTCCCTTCTAGAGCCTGTGGTCCCTCCCCTCCTAACTGGCACATTCCCTGACCTGCCTCACCAGTAGCCTCCCAGGGAGGTCAAGAAGCCAGCCCAGGGAGGGCAAGACCTCAGGAAGGACTTCCCAGAGAAGACTCGGGGGACTTCTCAAAAGCAGCTAGTGGAGCAGGCGCCAGGGTCAGTGGGGCGGGCTAACCCAGGCAGATGGCAATGCCTGCAGCACATGTGAAGCCAGAGTGCCACCTAGCTGGCCCCAGACCAGGCCGGGGTGAGGGGTCTCTTCCCTTCTCCTACCTTGCTTCAAAGATGGTAAAAGGTTGGGCTGGGGATTTAGCTCAGTGGTTAAAGTGCTTGCCTTGCAAGCACAAGGACCCGAGTTCGATCCCCAGCACCAAAAAAAAAAGATGGTGAAAGGTTGAGTCCCAAAGCCAGGGCAGCCATCAATTTATTTAATCTCTTTCTCAACCTTCCGATCCCTCTTTTGAGAGCCTGAGAAACCCAAGATTCAGAGATTAACTTGTCCAAGATCGCTCAGTCCAGAGCTGGGCCCAAGGCTCAGGCTCCAAAGCCAAGGCTCCCTTCTACCTCTCCCAGGGTGCGGGCAGGGCAGCTGTGAACACGTGGGATAGTTTCAGCCCCAAGGGCCTGGGCTTGGTGGGAAGACAGGCAAAGGGAAAGAAGGGGAGAAAGAGTGGCACGGTGAGGTAGCCTCATGTCACAGACACCCCTACCATGAATAGTCTACAGTTCACATGGGGAAGTTAGGCCACATGAGAAGCAGAGGGAAAAGGGACTTCACCCACTAGGGACATCTGCTTCCAAATCTAACAAAACCCTACAGCGAGCCTTGGCGCTGGGCCTCCTGCCAGTGACTAGTCAGTCCCAGGGGGCGTTGTTGGGTCAGTGTGTGGAGCTAGAGGCACACAGAAGAGGGGGCAAACTCTCTGGCTTCAAATCAGAATGTCCTCCCCCTGCTGAAAACAGGGCCCCTTCCCATCCCCCTTCATACAGGCACAAGGCAGTCATCTGGGCTGCAGGGCCCTCGGTATTTGCACACATTTGCATAGATAGCTGGCAGGTCCAGATAAGGCCTTTTCTAGAGAAAGTGGTATCAGTGCAGGGCTGGGTGCTTCCTTCTCCTCCGTGAAGGACACTCAAGGACACCAGCTCAGCCAGGAGAGGCCAGCTGAATGGTCCACTGAAAGCCAGGCCTCCAGGAGTCAGATACTGTCCAGATCAGGGCTCAGCCATGGTGGTTGTGCTGGGAGTGGTGACTGTGCTCCTCCCTGGGTCCCACAGCTCGGGGGCTCCGAAAGTGCTTGTCCTTCTTCCCTGACCTGTGGGGGGGGGGGGCGTGGAGTGGGAGGAGAAATAGGCCTTGAGGGGACAATATCATGTGCTGAGAAGGGACCCCCAAGGACAGTACCCTGTTCCTTCTAATGAAGCCAGCCCAGGTGGCCACCACCAAGCATGGAAGAAGACCTGGTCTCCCAAGATGGAGGCTCCAGCTGGGAGGCAGGAAGATGGCGTCTTCCATATACCCTAAACCAGCAGGTACAGGCAGGGCGGGACAACTCAGGAGAACCGCCAGGCCCAACCCAAAGGGAACTCCTCAGGACCCTGCGCCCCGCAGGGAAGGCAGGAAGTACATCTGGATGCCTTTTTGAAGGGAAGCAAGCTGGGGACCAAGAGTGGCAAGAAGTCTTTAAAGATACCCATTCAGGCCCTTGCTCCTTCACATCCCTCCCAGATGTGGGAGACTCTGTCCCAACAGACCTGAGTCCCCACAGCTGCCTACCTTCTCTTCAATGCTTTGTCTCCAAAGAAGTGGCTGAAGATGAAGTCCTCAAAGTCATCCACCTCATCGTCATCCCCTGTCTGCCTCACTGCTACCTCCTCCAGGCTGTCCTCCAAAGCATCCACGAAATCCCGAAAGCGGAGGCGGTCATGCCGGAAGACACCATCCTCACCAAAGTAAGCAGGTGAGAGGGGTAGCTCCTTGGCCAGCTGCCCAGCCCAGGGAAGCCGCTCAAGGTATGTCCTCAGCAGAGAGGCCAGCTCCTGTTGCCGCACTGGGGCCAGCTCAGCACCAAAGAAGGCCAGGCCCTCTTGCCGGGCACATCCAGCCACACCTGAGCAGCCCTGGGGTGCCTTGTACTTGCGCCTCAACAGCTCCTCCCAGGGGGGCAGGAAGTCATGACTGTCTTTAGCTCCTTCTCTCCCCCGGGGATGCTTCTGCCCTTCTCCGGAATGGTGACTCCCACTTTTCCATGCAGGTTCCTTGGGGTCCTGTTGTTTCCCATCCTTCCGGCCCCCCCAGTGTTCCCTCCTTGGTTTGTCTTCCTTCCACCTCCCAGACAGCTCTCTGTCCTCCCCGCCAAAGCCCTTTCTCTCCCAGCCAGACTCCTTCCTATGCTTCCAGTGCTCGGCCTTCCTGTCCCTCTGCCCATCGTGCCACTTCTCCTTTCCAGCCCATCGGGGCTTCTGATGCCAGGCCTCCGAGGCATTGGCAGGGATCCCAGGGTCCTGGTCCCAGTTCTCCAGGCCCTTCAGCGTCTGGGCCAGTCTGTGGCCCAGCTCAGCCAGGCCAGTATGAACTGGGTCCCCTCGGCTGGCAGCCCGGAAGCTCCTCTGCAGGTCCTGCTGCACGGAGCCCAGAAGCTGCCGCTGTCTCCGAAGCTCCCTCCTCAGCACCTGGGCCTCTGCCTCCAACTTCGCCTTCTCCTCTAGGAGGCTGGATTCTGGCTCCCGTCCCCGGTGGTCTTGCTCCGTGGCCTTGCCACCCTGAGGGCTGTGGCCCCAGCTGAGGCATACCCCATCTGGGCCCTGGATGCAGTCAGCTCCCAGGCCCTGGAGCCGAGCCCGCAGCTGCTGCAACTCTGACTCCAGGGCCCGCTGGGAAGCCTCACCCTGCTGCAGGGCCCCCCGGAGCCGGGCATTCTCCTCCTCCAGCCTTCTGGGCTGTTGCATCAAGCTCTGAAGTTCTTCTTTCTGGGCCTAGGATGTGGTCAGGGGTGGAAGGAACCATAGAGTCCTTGTCAGGATGGGCTCAAGTCCATTCCATTACAGTGGGGAGGCAACCAAGCCCTTTTACAGCCTGGGTCACCCAGGGGATTTGATTCTCGGTCTCCTCTGCATGCCATCCCCCACCCTAAACCAAATCCTGGAATCTCCAAATTCCATCCTGGGCCTCAGCATCCACGTCTTCACATAAGCACACACCTTAAGTTCCCTTAAAGGTAGCTGGTATACAGCTCCAGTGGTCCTATTTCTACCTCCCACACTGAGAACCAACATTGTTAACGGATCACAGCACTTGGCATGAGCCTTAGATGTTCTTCAAACCCTTCTCCACACAACACTCCACGAAGAACATTATCAGTTAATCTGAAGTGAAATGCCATGAGCCTTGTACAGACCTTGGCAAGAGGAATGCGAACATAGGACTAGGAAGGCTCACGGTGTATGGGCAGAAAGGGAAAACTCCTTTTCAGGAAGGACACTAGGACAGACACCTGGGGAGGCAGTTAGCTAAGTGAGCCCATACCCTCCTTCCTGTGCCCACCTGCAGCTGGGCCTGCAGCAGCCGGATGTCCTGGTGCTCCTTGGCCAGCTTGTCCAGCAGAAGGCCCATGTTCTGCAGGCTGGGGACATTGTCAGTGTAACCTGAGGCCTGCAGCTGTTCCCTTAGTCCATCCTGAGGACAGAAGAGCCAGCTACCTCATGGTGTCCCACAGCTCAGCCGCCTGGGTTCTCCCCACCAGGGCCCATACCTGTGGAGACCTTCATACGTACCTTCCCATCCCCCACAGCATCCACCGACTCAGCATCTGAGCCAGTATCAGGGAAGACCTGCAACTCTGCTTCCTCCATGGGCCCTGCAGGAACACGAGGTCCTGAACCTGGTCCCCAGCCCCAATCCCATCAGACCCTCCTGCTGTGAGCACACCCTATGGCCAAGGTCCAGCTAGGCAAAGGTGAATAGCTGACAAGATCAGAAACTGGGAAATAACATGCAACCCTGAACACACTCCTCCCAACCCAGAGAACACATACATGTGCCCGCACACACACACACACCAGACAAGCACAAGCCAGGGCCCCTCCCCACTCACCAGTCTCCAACTCTGAGAGGCCAGCTGAGGATGGAGAGAGAACCCAATGAGGCCTTCAGGGAGGGGTGTGGTGAGGAAAGGCAGGAGCAGGCAGGAGGGTAGGTGTGGTACCACTCACCGGGGAAGAGTAGGACCCCCAGGCCCAGCAGCACCAGGGCCCCAAGGAGGCACATGTTGAGAGAAATGCCCAGCTCCCTGCTGGCACCCTCGCTCCTGGCCTGGTTCTCCATGCCCAAGGGCGCCACTGTCTGAGGTGTGCTGAGTTGGCGGCCCCGTCGTCTCCGCAGACCCTCTACGTCCACATCAGTGTCATCCTCACTGGTGGAGCAGCGGCCTTCCTCCCTAATCCAAACTAGGGATGGGAAGAGTACAGTGAAGCCACTGGAGAGACAGGACGCAGAGGGGAAGGGGAGGAAGGCCCAGAGACACCCCCAGCCTGGCCACAGAGAGGGCATTCCTGCTGGGCACTGATTGCTGCCCCTGCCCGGACTGAAGGCAGGAGACCTGTCCTTTCAATCCACAAATGACAAGAGCCAGCTGGGCACGGTGGCGCACACCTGTAATCCCAGCATTCTGGGAGGCTAAGGCAAGATGACTGCTAATTTGAGCCCAGCCTGGGCAACTTAGTGACGTAGTGAGACCCTGTCTCAAAATGAAAAATGAACAAAAAGGGCTGGGGACGTAGCTCAGTGCAGAGGCCCTGGGTTCAATCCTAGTACTGCAAAAAAAAAAAAAAAAAAAAAGACAAGAGCTACTTTCATCCTTGAAAGCATCTTCCTTCCTCTAGTGTGTGCCTTGCGTCGAGCTTCTGCAGTGGTTGTCATCCTGGACCCCGGGGACCCTCTGCCGCCCCAGCTCTTCTCCACTACTGCAGAGAACAGTGGTCTTCCTGGCACCTTCTCTGGTTCTCTGCTTCTCTCTATACACAGGGTCACAACCCTCCCACCTGCCACACTCTCCCTCCACTAAGGCAGGCAAATAAATCCCTGACCCAAAACTCTTCCTGGCCTCCCAGGAGATCCGCCTGTGTGTCTGAACACCCCTCAGGAGCAGACTGTCTCTTCTCTGGGTTCCCTGATTCAGACAAAGGCACCACTGTGGCCATCTGGCTCTCCTATGCCCTCACTCTTCCCTTCACACCAGAGAGCTCAACACTTGTGTCCTTGAAACCTCCGGTCCACCTTCCTCACAGCCCCAGAGCACTGCCTCGGTTCAGGTCAGATCACCGCAAGGGTTCTGCTATAGCCAGCACCAGCCTCACCTCCCCGTCCCCAGCAGAGGCAACTCTCGTACATCTCTTCCACAGCCACAGCCCCCACCCTTCTGTGGACGCTGCAGCCCTGGCCTAGAATGTTCTCTTCTTCCACCCACTCACCTCCCTCTCCTATGCCTGAGGATCCACTCAAGTGGCACCTCCAACTACCTTGCTTCTTCCTGGCCCTCAGCCTGTTTCTGACTAGGCTATGCCCCTCTCCACTGGGAGTCTCTTCATTACATCTGCTTTCTGCGCCTTCCTAGGTCTGACTGGCATCCTGGCTCAGTCTGGTCTGCTTCTTATACAGTCCACGAGGCACCTACCTTCTCTCTTCCTGGACCCAGAGCCAGCACAAGGAAGGAACCCTGGAGTTGAGGACTGAGTTCTCAAGAAAGCAAAAGAGGAGGCCCCAGGGCAGAGGGGAAGAGTCAGCCAGACGTGGACCCTATCATGTGACACTGGTCAAATTGTTGAGGGTCTCTGAGCAGTATTCTTAGGGGTGTGGTGAGAAAGGACCCGAGCACATGCTCCATCTGAATGGATAGCTGTTCCCTCTCTCACACCTTCCAGGAGGAGGCAAGCAGAGGGACTCTTACCTGTTTTGGGGGTTGAGGGCAGGCTCTGCAGGGGGCTCTGGTCCTCCAGGTCCTGTGTGTCCGGGCCCAGGCTTGTCGCCATGGGAGTCTCCTGTGAGTCTCCCTGGACCACTGTGCCTCCTGGGCCAGGGGACTCCACACCAGGGTCATCACCTCCCACAACATCCTGGTGGGGACACAGCCATGAGCAGCATCTGTCCCTGCCCACCTCCCACCTTGCCCCCAGTGAAGGTCCTCACCTTGGCCTCAGTCCCCTCAGGCACAGTGGGACTTGTCTGGGGGCTTTCTGTCTCGAAGTTCTCTGTGGTGAGAAGAGACCCAGTAAAAACCACTGCCCCCAGCTGAACTTCCTGTTCCACCTCTGGCTCCCACATACCCCTACCAGGATGGAAGACTAAGCACCTCCCCCATTCTCTCAGAAACAGGAACCCCTGGAGAAGAGATATACCACCTGCCCTCCGCAGGGCACTGTTACCTTCTCCATCCAAGGTCCCAGCTAATTCTTCATTATCTGCCTTGGTGGGGCTTTGAGGCACCTGGGAGGCTCGCTCAGATTCAGGGTCTGTCCTGGGTTCTGGGCCCAGAGTCTCCACAGGCAGGCCCTGGAGGGAGGGGGCCAGCACAGGGCTACTTAGAGGAAGGACAGTAGGATAAAACCAGGCAGCCGGGTGTGATAGTGTACACCTGTAATCCCAGCACTAAGGAGGCTGAGGCAGGAGGATTGCTGTTCAGGCCCAGCCTGGGCTACATAGTGAGTGAGTTCAAGGCCAGCCTGAACTACATAGTGAGAACCTGTCTCAACAAACAAAGACAAAAACAAATGAACAAAAAAACAGGAGCAGGGGTGTTCTTCTGGGGTCTCCTGTGGCCAGCTGCACATTCAGGAACCCTTGCTCATGTCTCAAAAGATAAGCTCATTCAGTAGTGAGGTGATCCCAAGTGGGTTTAGCTCAGCCATTTCCTAACCTCTTGGCTGCTATGAGGCACCCACAGAGGCCAGGTTACTGGCTGGGGGTGGGAGATAATGAAGTTTCCTGGGCGCCCAAGGGTCAGAGTTATGCTCCCAGGGGCATTCCTACAGCTGCCCATCTGCTTACATGCTCCAAGTTTTTTCTGGCCTTTCCCTCTGGCCCAACACTCCCACAAACACCCACACCCACTGCCCAGCAGCTCCTGGCAGAAGCCTAAGTGCCCAACCACAGACTTCCTGACTGCTGTGATGCTCACAGCCCAGGCCTCCAGCCCTGGCCACATAGCCTGTGTCTCTCCTCTATTCTATATACCCACTGCCAGCCGCCCCATACACGGCTCCTGCAACCCCTCCAAGGATAATTATTGACATTCGTATGTTTCTCTGCAACTTTCAAATTACATTTTTCTCGTGGCCATCTCTATAAAGCAAGACTCACAGCCTGGCCTTAGAGGGAAGGACAGAGAGGTGAAGTGGCTTCTCCAGGCCTCTCAGCTATCAGCAAGGGCACCCAAGAAGCCAAGGTTGCCTGAGAGCAGTGTGCCTGTGCTGCACCCACCCTCCGCCAGCCCCTCTGTCTTCCCATCTGCCAGCAAACTCCAGGCCAGGTGTTCTTCTCCAGTGTCACCACTGAGGTCAGCTCCTCCTTTCCAGCACACCTAAATCGGCTCCTCTCCTCCTAGCGGCCCCAATATATATGCATCACAGGGGCTGGGAACTTTCCCTCTGACACACTGCCCCCCATCTCCAGCCACTGATTCCCTACCTCACCAGCCCCTCTTCTTTTTAGGAGCACAGGATCCCTCTGGATTCCAGCCACACCAATGTTACCTGCATGGCTGCAAAAGACTTCAAAACACTGTCCTTGATCCCACACAGTGGCTTGGCCCTCTGCCAAGGCAATCACTGTTCTCCAACTCAGGGTCTTTTGCTGACTGCCCATGAGGAGGAGGCTTGGCTGCCTCACCAGGCCCCGAGGCCTCTTCCAGGGGTTCCTAGGGCCCACCTCCCCCCCACTGCAACACTATCTCCAATGGCCTCCTCACACCTTTCCCCGACATGCCTCTCCCACTGTCATCTCAGTGACATCAGCTTGTCTCCCCACCAGAATTTTCTCCCTGTTCCTCTCAGCCGACCCAGCTGGGACCCCTCCTGTCACGTAGGATCCAAGTCCTAGCAGCCAGCCCTGGGGGCCAGATCTCCTCTCCACTACTGGGACTCCTCTAACAGCCAGGAGGAGGTAGGAGGTGATGCAGGGGCCATCAGCACAAGGAAGGGGACAGACCCAGAAAGCAGCCCAGCCCTGGAGGACGCCCCCCATGTGGTTCCCAGGCCTGCTCCTCCTACCTCTGCACCAGCGAGTACCCAGCTATTATCAGAGTCTGGGCAGGAGGCCATACTGCTGAGGTTGCTGTGTCTGCCACCTGCAAAGAAAAGCTTTCTTAAGGACCAGAGTTCCCTTCAGGAGAGAGGACACATAAAGCAGTCTTGGCTGGGTTCCAGAGACAGCCCCCAAAACCTAGGCTGGTTCCACTCCTTCTGACCCTGTTTCCTCCGCTCTTCGGAGCAGTATTTACCTTGCAAAGCAGCACCTGCCAACAGCCACAGAGAAAGCTGCCTCTTCCAGGAATCCAGAGGGCCTTGGAAAACTGAACAGACCTTGAAACATCAAAGGCACCTAAGGCTAGAAAGGCCCCAGGGAACATCCAGTCCAACTCCCTGATGCTACAGGAGAGGAAGAAGCATCCCAGGAAGGCTGGCTGATTTGGCTTTCCAAAGATCAGCAGCTAAGAGTCAGGAAAGCAAAACAACACAGTCCCCTTCATAGTATCAGGCACCTCCAAAATCACTACCTCCTCCCTCAGGGCCTGGACAGAAGATGATGTGATGGCCTCCTGTGACCCACCCACTGTCGGTCTTCTGGCCCGGTTCAGGGGTTCTCAACTCCAGGTGCACACAGGCTCACCATGACTGATTCAGTAGGGTGAAAGCCCCTCAGATGATTCTCAAATGCAACCAGAGGGGAGAGCCACTGGCACAGAACAGATCCACTTGGATGCACCCTCAGCCAATCTCCTTGTCGCTCTCCCCATCCTAAATTCTGTTTTCCTTCTTAGTAACCTGCAGCATTTGGTTCCCCACCTCAACAGACCCTCTCTTGAGGGAATTTGAAGATGACCAGGAAAAGAGATTTATGGCAACTATCATGCATAAATCACTTCATACTTTGCAAAAAATAGACAAAAATCAGAACTCTGGTGCTATCTACTGCTAATCAGCTCTGTCTTGGCATGGTCAGGGCTCAAGGCAACATGAAAAGAGAGAGACCCCTCCTTCAACAGAGGCCAAGATTATGCCCTTAGCCTGGGAAGCTAAGATCAGAAGCAGGCACAAGGGTGGAGTGACAGATAAGCTGACCCCTCAGAGTCTGAGACTGTGATCCTGTGGAGAAGGATAAATGAACACCTCCCAGGGGACAAGAAGGGCAGCAAGTAGATGATGCAGTAAGGAATGCTGGGAAAGGGGGAGGATAGCAGTTCTACCCTTGAAAACAGCTACACTGCCCCCACTTGCCTGAGCTGGTTTTAAGCCTGCATAGTGCCCTGATAACCTCCTGTGGCTCTTGCCAGTCAAGATCCAAGCCCAGGATAGGTGACCGACACCTGACAGTGCCATCCCCTAAACTCATGCCTCCCAGACACACACACCCATCCCACAGAGCCAGGGATGTGCAATGCAAGTCCAACGGGACACTGGCATGCATCTGTGGACACCCACAGAGCTAGCACAGTTCAGCACAGTTCAGCCTTGTCTAGCCCCTCCCCCACTGTTCTGTCATCTTCCCCTGCCCAGCACAGTTGCTGCGTGTGACTGTTAACAGGTGGTGGCAGGAAGGAAGTGGCAGCAGCTTGGGCTGAAGTCCCTGTTTATCCCTAGCTGTGTACAGCCTGCTCAGGTCCTCCAGAATCAGGTACCATAGCAACCAGCCTGATGTCAGACAGACCCACTGTGTCCATGGAAACCAGCAATGGTATTTGGGTCACCAAGACAAACACTTCTGAAGCCCAAACAAGGGACAGTATGGAATCTCTACACTCAGGATCCCAAACCCTGAGACTTTTAGCTTGATTGTATTCATCCAAGATTCCAAAATATACCCGTTCTCTCAAGCCAGCATCTCACTGCCTTATTAGGAAGTTTGTTCTGCTGTCTGATCTCTCTGCATCCCTGCTGTTTTGAGAGCTTTTTCTTCTCATCTACGTCCTGGAAGAAAACCCACCTCTCCTCACCATCCCATCCCTTTCCTTTCCATTCAGCAGGATTAAACAAAAACATTCGGTAAGGATCATCAGAGACTTCTGTTATTTCTAAAAAACAGCCAAAGGGGGAGCTCTCCCACTCTGTACAAAGCAACCATGAAAGTCTCACCTCCAGCTATTTTCAACCCTTCTAATAGTTGTTTCTCCAAATTCTAATGCAAAGGACCTAGCGCCAAAGAACTTGCCTGGGGGACCCAGAGCAAGTTCCTGCTCGGCAAATAGCGTCCCCCGCCCTCCCCAGCCCTAGGTCCTTTGAAAAGCCGCTCTGTAGATCCCAGGTGGCAGCCATGCCTTCTAGAGGTCTGCCCTGCTCTCCAGTAATCTCTTCTCAGACGGGTCTGTGGGCCCCTTCCCAGCCCAGGCTATTACCTGAGCTGACCCAGCTCTCCCTTCGGTCTTCAGCTTAACTTGTTGCTGCCTCCCCGGGTTTCCAGCCTACGGAAGACTGTGTTACGTCACTGAAGACTGACCAATGGCAAGTCGACTTCCCCAAGGGGGCGGAAACTTTTGCCCAATAAGGGCTGGAATTGAGAACCGGGGAGGGGAAGAAAGGGGAGAACTACGCAGCCTCTAAACTCAGGTTTACCTGCTGGTGGGCAACTGAGGTCCCAGCAAACTGGATTTTGAGTGACCTCACCTCCTTTCCCATGGTTCAGAGCTTCCAGAGAGAAGGCCTAAACTGAAAGGCAAAGGGCGGTAGCTCCCAAAACAAGGACAGGGGCCACATTTGCCCCCCGACAGACAGAGACAGCTGTAGGATGGGGGAGGAGGGAGAGAGTGGGCAATCATGTTTAGAAATAGCCACCCTCGTCCAGTGCAGGGGGCGGGCAGGGGGCCTAAAAAGCATCCAAAAATGAAACTCTCAGACTGGAGGCAGGGTAGAGGAGCCACACCTCCCTCACTCTCAGAGCTACACTTGACCCCTAGCCCAAAGAGAGGTGGGAGGGCGGGCACTAAACCCAAAAGAGCTCCAGCACTGGTCTCCCAGAGGCCTCAGAGCCAAATCTGCCTGGCTCCAAGCCTGGCCCAGGAATGTGCTCAGAAAGGAAACTCGGTTTCTCACAGCTGGGAATGGGGGAGGGTGGGGAAAACACCGCAGCTTATTGCAGTATCAGCTCCAGGGCCGGAAGTTTCTGGCCACCACCAGTGTGCTTCCAGACACCCTGGGAAGCAGGACACCCTAACCCACTAAGCATCCTTCCCAGCACCAACAGTGGCTCATTCTAGCCACTGTGCAGATGAACAGTAAGGACTCCACGTGTGGATTTTCAAGTCATTTTATTAATCCAACCGTACAAAAGATCCCACCACCACATCTCTGCTACCCCACTTTCTTCCAAAAAGTAGTGGAGAGGGCAAGAGGAGGCAGATGGGACAGACACTCCCCGGGAGCATTTTACAAACTGTAGAGCGGGACACAACACAAATGTAGCAACAGATAAAAGGGTGGGCAAACAGAAGCACAAACACAACACAAAGTTGAGCAGCGGGAGGCTACCACCTAGGCTGTTTTGGTAGGGGGGACACCAGAAGAGAGAAGCCCAGAGGCCACCTGCTTCCTTCTCACAGCCTCAAAGGCTGCTGGCTCCAAGTGCAGGATCTCCTTTCTACATACAGAAACTGAGAGAAGTTGGGGTAGGGGACTGCAGAGGGTAGCCTTTGCCACCCACACCCAGGACAGAGGGCCACACCTAGGCCTACCTTCCCCACGCCTCTGAGGAATGTGCACAGGAGCTATAAGGAAAAAGAGCTCAAGAGGCTCTGAGCAGGCCATGGGCAGTGCAGTGCTTTAAAAATAAAATACATCAAGCCCAGTGCAGGACTTTGGCTGAGAGGAATGAGACATGCTAGATCACCAAGCTGGAGATGATACTAAATAGCAAGGAAAGAGAAGCAAAGAACTTGAGGCTTTTTCTTTCAGTACCATGGCATTGAGGATCCCACCACCTCCTTACACAAGGTTGTGATAGGGTTTCACTTGGACTCTTTTATCTGGGAGGAAATGAGGTATGAGGGCTCTGTGCCCTTCCACGCTTTTCTTCAGTGCAGCCAGGGAGGCAGGGAACAAGGGCTCCAAGAGTTGAAGCATAGAACTGAGTATAATGTGCAACAGATGGACAAGGGGAGGGCTGTACCATCAGAGTCCAGGCCTCCAGCACAGCCCGAACTTCAAATATCTGCTCTTCCAGACCACATATCCCAATTTTTGGCAAAAAGACATGGTCACTAAGAGAAAAAAAGAAGTTGAGGAAGGACCAGTGACTTTGGTATGAGGAAGACATGTCCCAACAGCATCTCTCCCCAAGTCACCAAGAAACTGCCGCAGCCAGGAACTCCTGCTTCTTCCAGCTACTTGGTGCTCTGAGGGGGAGGAATTGGATAGGTCTGGGAGAGGTAAAGGGGAGGGCAGGAAAAGGGAGAAATCCCATTCATTCTCTAAAGCTGTTTCCCAGGGGCCCTGAAAGGGCTGTGGCAGCAACAGGAAGAGATCCAACTCCCCTACCCAAGAAACTTTGAACCCTTGACTCCAAAACCTGAGGCTGGAGCTGTGGGGCCCGAGGGCAATGTCAGGCACAGGTGTTAGAGCATCTGTCATCTGCAGATAGGACACCCTTCTCCTCTGGAACCTCCTTCATCTTCTTTTCTCCTGCAGTCACATCCCTAGGCCTCCAGATACAGCCACAAAAAAATGGCTCTGCTCAGCAGGGCTTTGGTTTCCTGAATCTATAGATCTCAATGTACACGTTTCCAGAAAAGTGAGCAATCCGGGCTCTTCTACCTGCCCGCCTCAGTTCCTCTTCTGCTGGGGAACCATCATGTTTCTGCTCCATGGGGATGGGAAGCCAGTGGAAACAAGAACGAAGAGCCAGACAAACACCCTGGAAGAGCAGGACACATGTACTTCCCCGGGCTACCCTGCCAGTGTCACCCATCATTAGCAGCCACCAGCTGCCCCATGCCCTCGCGGATGTAGACAGATTGGATCTCCTTGGTCTTGAGGCAGAGATCACAGGCCCACACGGCAGAGGCCTCAGTGGTCAGCAGCCCATAGGCGTTCTCAGTCATGCCTGTGCACTCGCGGTGGAACCACTTCTGGCAGGAGGCCTCACACAGGATGGCATCCTGGTCATCGTTCACCTCACTCCGACAGGCACCACATGGGTACACAAGGCCTGGGGGAGGCTGGGGCCCTGAGCTCCCACCTGCCTTGCCAGTAGGTGCCAAGCTATTAGTATCTGGAGTGCCGCCACCCCGCCCACTACTGTTTGGTGGAAAACTGGGCTGATTCCCATTAACAGCAGCAGCTGGGGAGCCTGAGTGGGGCTCCTGTGGGAAAGCAGTAGGAGCAGGGGGATTCAAGGGCTTCCCCCCATCCTCACCACCAGGACCAGGAAAGCCAGGGTCAGGGCCAGGGAAGGGACTTGTGTTGGGAGGCAAGCTGGGGAGCCCCTGCCCAGGTCTCTGAAGAGAGGGGCCAAAAGGTGTCCCTGGCTGGGCAAAGCGCTGTGGGAGAGAAGGGGGGCCTAGGTCCCCTCTGGGAGGCTGTCCCATGGTAGGTGAGATCATGGGCCCAAACCCTCCCACTGGACCCGGTATCATCTGCCCACCAGGAGGACTGAAGTTCTGACCTAGAGATTGGTTGAAGGGTTGGCTGGGGAAGTTCATGTTGCCAGGGGGTGGGTAGCCAGGACCCTGGGGTGGCATGTTGAAAGCTGGGCCCATGGGGTTGGGAGGGAATGGGGGAGGCTGTCGTCGAAGTGGCTGGGGTCCCCCTCCGCCCCCAGTGCCATAGCCTGGGGGTACCTGGCCTGCCATGCCCCCTTGTACACGGAAGCCTCCAAAGGGTACAGGGCTGCCAAGGAATGGAGGAGCTGCACCTCCCACTTTAGGGGCGCCAAAGTCATCCTCAAAAGGGTTGGATGCGACCAGGTGATCCACCATGGGAGTCGGGGGTGGTGCGAACTCCGTCAGATGTGAGTATGCAGGGCCCTAGTGGAGAATGGAGGAGGAAAAGAGAGTCACAGAGACAGACAGAGCTGAATCAGGAGAGCACCACAAACATAACACAGACTTTACAGGCTGCTACTGACCAGCTCAGATCTAAAATCAAGACATGCCTTAAAATGTAGAGAAATAGAGGGAGAGAACAGAACCAACACAGCATTTTGAAAAACAGGTAAAACTACACTAAAATAACAGCTGATCCTGGGCACTGAACCCAGGGAGTGCTGAGCCACATCCCTAGCCCTTTTTCAATTTTTATTTTGAGACAAAACATCAGTAAGTTGTCCAGGCTGGCCTCAAACTTGTAATCCTCCTGCTTCAGCCTCCCAAATAGCTAGAATTTCAGGTATGTACCACCAAGCTCAGTTTGACCTTTTTTTTTTTTTTTTTTTTTTTTTGGCAGTACTGAAGATTGAATTCAGGGCATTCACACTGAGCTACATCTCTAGTTCTTTATTTTTTGAGACAGGGTCTTGCTAAGTCTCCAAGTTGCCCATTCAGGGCTCAAACTTGCCATCCTCCTGCCTCAGCCTCCCAGAGTGCTGGGATTACAGCTATGCACCTCAGGCTCAGCTAGCTCATTTAACTTTTGAAAGCCTCGGGTTTCTCACCTGTAAAACATGGCCAATGCATACCTCCCGAAACTCTTAACAGCACTGCAGCACAATCCTGGCACTTAGAAAAGGCTCAGTTGTTGCAGGTGTTTATCGTTATGAGGGAACCAGTACAGAAAACATGAGGGAAAGACTGTAACCTTGCCTAACAAGACCTTTAGTCAAATCATCTCTTGAGGAAGAATATTTACCTTTAAGCTTATCAAGATTCAAAAAGGGATCAGAAACAGAGTGAGAGACCGCTCTCTGTTCTCCCTGCACCTGATGGAAGACAGAAACCCAGCAGCAGAGCTGCTAAACCAAGCACCTAGGGCTGCTAGGAATTACCCCCGCAGAACCATCAATCACCTGAGTATTTGACTTCCTTCGCTTCTTTTCTGGGCTCTTCATTTGCAGACCTGGAAGAGCAGCAAAAAGCAAACGCAGACATGTTTCCCTAAGTTTCTTCAACTTCTTTTCTTCCAGAAATTACGTGCATACTAGCTTACTTATTTAACACATACGGCACTAACAAGCAATGTTATATGAAAGATGAACTGCATGACCATGCTCTCAACTCCAGCTTCCTTGAAATGATAGAGAGCCCATCTCTCCATACTACCAGAGTACAAGTGCGCCTTAATTCCACGTGGCTCCAAACCCTAAAGTCAATCTATGACACTTTCCCCTAACCCCAGAAGCTACATCTACTTATCCTTTTCACCTGAGACTCCCCTCAGGCCCCCTCCCTCAGCCCAAGGACCCCTCTCCACCCATCGCCCTCCCTCTGACGTTGCCAAGCCCAGGGCCTCCCCAGCCCCCACCTCTCCGCGCTCTCACCTGCCTTGCCCTGCTTCCTCCCGGTGCTGGGCGGCGCAGGGGGCGGTGCGGGGCCGCCACCTCCCTCCAGCTTGTCCGGTGGGGGCGGCGCCGAGGCGGCCATGGAGTGGAGGACCGGGGTCAGCGGCGGCGGGGGATGGAGGCAGTCTCAGGCCGTACCATCGCCCAGAGCGGGAGTCAGGGGCACCACAAGCCCCCGAGCCGCAGCAAGCGCGCCGCACAAGGCGGCTCGGGGGAGGCCAGGAGAGAGAACTGCGCGTTGGCGGGGGACTCCCAGGCCCGCCGGCGGCGGCAACAACCGGAACCGGAACTCGGCTGGGCCGCCACCACAGAGCGCCGCGCAGAGGGGAGGCGAGGACAGGGCACGACTCGACGCGGGCGAGCCCGAGTGGGAGAGACTGTCTCCTGCCACACTAGTGGAAGGCTGCTTCGCGCCGCCCGTGCCAGCTGGCCCGGAATCGGCGGCGCCTGCACGACCGCCGTGCGGCCGGATCATACCACCCGGTCGAGACGGCCGCTGGGAGCGCGCGGGCTGTTGGCCGGCGCGGGGGGCCGAGCTGCCAGCCCGCCTGGCCTCGGCCCCGCCCCGCCGCGCCCACACTTCGCCGATCTCCGGGGTCCAGCCCGGCAGAGCTCAGCCGGGGCCGGGGCGACCTCCCGCCACCCAGGACCTGCGGTGGACAACAGGCTCGCGACAGGGGCTAAGAAGCCGAAGTAGAAGAAATACGGACTTTAATGAAGACTATTTTCCTTTGGTATAAGTGAGACCCATGAACACATCCAAACAACAAAAACGAGGCGGCCAGGATGGAAGCAGCCCACCCCTCCCTCATCCTTCCCAACCTCACTCCAGGCCTTGAAGACCAGCGGCGGGGGGTTGTTGTTGTCTGTCTGTCCAGGCCATCCCGGCCAGTCCTCAACGCCAAACCTCAACACCCGTGGGCTTTAAACTCCCATTTGCCACATTGTAACACTTCAGCCAGACTTAAGCCTCTCAGCCTCACCGCGAGAGGCCCAAGTTTTCCAGTCCTAGGGCAAAATCAACACCTGCCTCAAGTCTCTCTAGTAAAAAAGATAATGCTGCCGGTGGTGATGAAATGCCAATAGGTGTAAAAGGGCTCAGAAAAGTCAAAGAGGTGATGTATAAATGTAATCGATTATCATTATTTTGTGCTCAAAAGCCATGGAAAACAAATAGGAAAGGAAATCTACAGCCCTAAAATATATGCATATAAAAAAAATTAATACAGTTCCAAATCTATAGATGGCATTTGGGGATTGTCTACTGCTTTAAGTCTCAATGCCCCTGTTCCCACCTCCACAAAGCCCACCTGGGAGTTAACTCTATGGGGAGGCAGAAATTCAGTCACCCCACAGTCCCAGGAGAGGCAGGGCCTACAACAGGAGGAAGGGCTGCACTTTGGCTGTAGAGTACACAAGCATGCATCACAGGAGGGGCAGGGTTTAGAAATGTATATACAGACCCCTGGGGGAGGGGCCGGCCAGCAGGCACTGAGCAAGGGGCATCCATCTCCCCCCCGGCCGGGAGGGGGGTTCTGGGGCCATCTCTGAGGGTTGCACATCCCCATGGAGAGAGGACAACTGTCACTCCTGCCTGTTTTACCAAGTCAAACTGCAGGAAGTGCAGAGCAGAGGACAGGGTCCCAGAAACCAGGAAGGTGGCAGCACCCCTGTCCTTGAACTCAGGGGCCTGAGAACTCTTTGCATAAAATATCTTCAGACCTAGGAGATGGTCAAAGGCACAAAGTTTAAACACTGGGGTAAGGAGGAAGTGTTGAGAGGGGTCTGGGGTGCCCTGAAACCCAGAGTAGACCAGAGGTGGGCTTCGTTCTCCCTTCTCCAGAAGGGTAATGCTCCACTGGGCCTGTAACCACGGGACACTTTCCATTACAAGCGCCCCCTCTTAGGGAAGAGAGCATCAGGTTGGCACAGGAAAGACCCAGGCAAGGAGGCCACTCTGTACATTAATACTTTGGTGAAGTTTGGGGAGAAGCAGGATTCTGCCCCAGGCTCCTGACTCAAATCCTCTCATTCGGCTGGATACTGAACAGTATCCACATAACTCCCAGCTCCTACCTAAGGCTAAGCGCACAGAACACTCCCAAGTGAGGTCCTGAAAGGGAAGAGAGTGGAAGGGGCCAGAGGACATCTGGGAGACAGGCTGGGACGGATCAAAGTTTCCGCTCCACAGGTTGTTGTAGACATAGTTCGCTGCCTGCAGAGATGATGGGCAAGTGATTGTCCATGTGGTAGCTGATGAGGTGACTGACACTCTCAAAGCGGTGATCCTTTGTCCGAACCTGGGAAGGTGGGAATGAAGAAGGTCAATTCAAGTGAAGAGTTCAGTGAAACCTCTGTCCCCGTAGAGGACTGAGGCAGGAGAAGATGACTTGGGGGATGGATGGAGTAGGGAGAAAGTGTCAGCCCTGCTCACTGAGGCCTCTCTACAAAGAGAAGCTCTGCACAGTTGTAGAAATAAGCAAGTCAGTGAACTGAAGGAAGGAAAAAGGGACATTAGCCCAGAAATTGGGAAGCTGGGGGATAACAGTGTTCTCGACTCAGAGAAGTTGGCATGTCTCAGAAGATCACAGTGTGAACAAGATGTGGATGGAATTAAAAAAAAAAAAAAAAGATGTGGAATGGTGGCTAAGATTGCTGTGGAAAACCAAAGGTTGTGAGAACAGTGGGGCAGTACAAGCAAGAGAAAGGATGTTGTCTAAGCCCAGGACTTAGGGCACTAAGGAGGCCCCTGGCTCCTCTTGCTCAAGGAGATGTGGAGTATCCAGCCTCTAACCAGCTGACACTGGGTACAGTAGTGTCCTCACTTGTCAAAAGGGGTACGAGCCAGCCCTCATGCTGCATGCCTGTAATACCAGCACACTGGGAGGTTGAGGCAGGAGCATCAGAAGTCTGAGTCCTGCCTGGGCAACTTAATGACTTAGCAAGACCTGTCTCAAAAGAAAAAGGGCGGGAAGTAGCAGCGCATGCCTCTATTCCCAGCACTCAGGGGAGGCTGAAACAGGAGGATTCCCAATAGTTCAAGACCAGACTGAACTACATAGTGAGTTTAAAACCAGCCTGAACTACGTAGTGAGATCCTGTCTTAAAAAAAGAAAGAAAAAAGAAAAAGGGCTTGGGATGTAGGTAGCTCAGTGCAAAGGCCCTATGTTCAATTACCTGTACTAAAAGGGCAGAGGGCAAGATCAGATGAGCACCTCCTCGCTCTGATGGGCTTAAAGTCTGGGGAGTTGAGGTGTGTTCAGGACTGTAAGGCACACAGCTCAGCTCCGGGATATGAGAAGGAAAGGACCCCTAAGCCACTGGAGGTAGACCCTGGGCACCTAGAACAAGAGAGACCCCCCAGAGAGCTGCCAACAGTGAAATCTAGAAAGCAATGAGTGAAGGAAAAAGGATGCATGGGAAGATGCTGTACCTTCCTTTCTGCCACCCCTACCCACGCTTCTGCTACACTCACCACACCCTCAGGGTCCACCAGAAGCAGGTGCTTAGGCTGCCCACTCTGCAAGCCAGTGAGCACATACTGGCCAGGCGTGGTCGTGCTCTCTCGCACCAGGAAGTCCCCATTGAGCTGCAGTAGTGCCTCAGCCTCCCGCCGGCTCAGCTTTCCGTGGAACCAGGGCTCCCCTCGGAGCTGCTCAGCCATGGACATCAACTGGGGAGGTGGAGGCACCCGAAGGGCATCTTCAAATGGCTCTGGGGGTATAGAGAGGGTTAGAAGAAACAGCTGGCCTAATGGATGCCCAGGACCCAGACCTTCTAAGAGGGAAGCCAGGAAGGTGAGGGCAGACAGGCAGAAGAGGAGGAACAGGCAGGAAGGTGGGGATACAAAAAAAGAGATGCACTCACTCATGTCAAAGAGGTCCCGGGGTGCACTGCCATTGACAGCAGGATTGGGGGGTCCAGCCCCACCCCCTGCTTGCCGGGCCTTGTCTAGATTCTGGACGTTGACATAGGAAGGGTCGTCAAAGAGCTCTCTGCCTATAGAGAAAAGGGAGGCTCTGCGGTGCACTTGCCCTGTTCCCTGCATGCCCAGCTCTGCCTGCTCAGCTCCCCCTTCATACCTGGGCAGGGCGGTAGGGGCGGTATCTGCTTGCGGCCTTCTGGGTCTCCCACAGCAGGCTGCCCTACAGGCTATAGGGATAAAAATCAGCTGAGACCAGAGGCCCTACGCCATTCCTGTCCTGGACCCAGGCACCTCCATCCAAGCAACTTACTAGTGTAGCTCCCAGATGGCTGGGGGTCTGGGCACTGGGTGGAGTAGCTCGAGCAGCCCCTGGCACTGCTCCTTCCCGAAGCCTCATGTCCACCACCCCCCCAAGAGGTGGTTCCTTCCCCGGGAAGTCATTATAGTACTGATGGTCAGATGGCTCTTCTTCTTCCTCATCCCAAGCTGAGCCATCGAAGCCTGCCATCCTGAGAGACAGCACAGAATAAGGAGGTGGGTGCAAATTCTGGTAGTGGAACATTGCAGGAGGGGACTGGAACAGCAGCCATGTACTAACAGTTAGGCCTGAGGCTGGATGTTGTATACACACAATCATTTCATCCTCCTGGTAATTCTAAGGCTGGTATTGTTTCCTTCCCTCATTTTACGAATGAGTCAGAGGTGAAAAGATTTGCCCAAATTTTCACAACTAAAAGATGATACAACCACGGTTTCAATTTGGGTTTGATGTTAAAGCTCATGCCCTGCTTGCTGCACTGTCTCAGAAGAGGCACGGGAAGCACAGGTAGTGGGAAGGGGCTCTTCCGGGATGGTTCAACCTCTCCAAAATATACAAGTGCCTACCAGCACTGCTGCTTATCCCTTGAGGCCCAAGGTGGGAAAGGCAGGGAGCTCAGAGAAAAGACAGCCTCCCAACCCAAATTTTTGATGACCTCTAGAGGCAGGAGAACACAGACCGAAGA
Source organism: Hystrix cristata (assembly GCA_004026905.1). NCBI lineage: Eukaryota > Metazoa > Chordata > Mammalia > Rodentia > Hystricidae > Hystrix > Hystrix cristata. Next base: position 86,148 of record PVJO010004006.1, read on the forward strand.
ATGGAGACAGAGGCAAGAAAGAGGATGGGCTAGAAGTGAGGACGCTATGAACAGAAAAGCACATCTAGCCAGAGAAAGAGGTGCCACTGGGAAGCACAGGAATATAGCTCCACCACAGCACACAAGACTCCCCCATGGGCCACCGGAAATGTAAGAATAGCAGGAAATGGGAAGCAGGGCACACAGGTTATCTCCTTCCCTGAATCTCCTGGAGCTCAAGTGTGGGAACGGGAGACCTACTTTCCCAGTCTCCTCTGGGGCCCAAGGGCTTCCCTATACCCTCCCCTCTGCTCACCTGTCATGGGGCGTGACCAGCTTGGGAGGGTTCCTGAGGTATTGTTTAAAGCGCAGCTCGAAGGCCTGGCCAATGGTGCTGATGACATCCTGGGCAAGCCCTTCAGGACACTCCAGGATGTGGCAGGCTGGGGACACAGCAGAGGCTGTTAGTGAGCTCTGAGGTGGGGCCACTGGCAGGATGTATGGATGATCCCCCAGCCTGCCTCCTACTCCCCTGTGAGCTCTGCTCAGTAAGAGTGGGGAGAGACAATCCCAGGTCCGCTCACCTGCCTCATGGACAGCCGACCCCACCCAGTGCCCACATCACGCCTCACCTCTCTGATTCACAGGGTCTTTGGCAACATAGGCGACATACTCGGCTGTGTCCTGGCGTGGACAGAGTCACAAGCAGCCAGTTAGCTAAACTATACAGTACTACCTTCCTCCTGACCCCAAGGCCCAGGCCTTTTCAGATATTCCCACAACCCTGGCACCCCCACTTTTCCACTAGTGTCTTCCCAATCCTCAGCCCCTTAATCTTCTCCCCCTTCCTCAACTCTGTTCCCCAACTCACCGGATCCCCGCCGGAGGCAAATGAGATAGACTGCATGTGGTGGTTGGCAATGATCTGAGGATCCCAGCAGGCAGTGAAGAAGGAAGGGAATGACAAATGTCAGGCAGCCTCGGCGCCTACAGGGTACCTCTCTCTCTTGGCCCGGAGTCCTGGAGTCCCAGGCTCGTTCTTTTGGTTTCTTACCTGATGTCCTCCTAATGTCTTCCTTCTATTACCCTGCTGTTCCCAAGTCCCCTCTCCTAGTTTTGGCCTCCTAACTAGATCTCCCGTTAGCCATCTGTGCCTCTGATCCCCCTGCTCACCCCACCAACCTGTTTGCAGTCTGCGGCCATGAGGTTGAGGCTGCTGGTGGACACAGTGAGAGTGATTGGCATTCCAGCGAATTTCAGGTTACTCCTCCCCAGGATAGAGCTAAGCGGGCGGCTACAGGGCTGGGGAAGGCCCAGAGTCTCAGAACCTGAGCACTCCCACTCCAAGAATACACTCCTGCCTCTTGCCCTTCCTCCCACTTGTCCCACACATGCCTTACCCCTGCCCCTCCACACCTTCCCAGCCCCATCCACCCCATGTACCTTTCTCCTCCTGGTCGCCCCCTTAGCACCTGGCACAGCCTCACACACCAGACTGATGGCTTCCCTGGGGAAAGAGAGGTACTCAGACCCACAGCCTGCCTCCTACTCAGCTGGGGGAGGGGAAGGCCAGGCCAGACTCCCAGGGCACTCCAGGCTCTTTGTCATGGTGGATTGAATTAAGGCCCTTTAATATTTGATGACACTGAAGCCGCTTCCTGGCTGATTGGGTTAGGCCTTCAATGGGTCTAGCCCTACCTCTTCCTAGCTACCAAATGTCACATGCCCACCCCAAAGGCGACAGCAACCTTCCACCTACCCCTGTTCTCTACTCCAGCCCGATGCCAATGGCTTCTGCCACCTTCCTCACACCTGCCAAGGCTGGATGGATCAGGCATCTCAGAGCCAGACTCACCTCTTTCCATTCAGGTTTAGACTGACTCCTCTAACTTTCTCTGAATCCTCTTTAACACCCCAAAATAAGCCACCCCTAGGGCCACCACCAAGTGCCCCACTTCCCTCTCTCCCTTCCCGTGGCTTCACACAGTCCACTCCATGCCCACTAACCTGGTGACCTGAGTCCGGGTATTGAAGTCAAGGGCACGCATTGACTGCAGAACCTCCACGCAGCCCATGTACTGAGGGAGGGGTGGGGACAACAGGTCAGCTGCCTCCCCCACCCCTCAGAGGGCCCTAGGACTTTTCCCTGTGTGGGCCCAGAGGAAAGGAAAGACCCACACCACGGCTATGTCCTATAATGTGCAAGACAACAGGGAATGAGGAGAGCGAGAAGGGCAAGCTGGGAGGACTTCATGCACTCAGGGAATAAGAGACACTGAGGGGAACAGAGGGACATCTGTGGAAAAGGGGAGGAGTCTAGAGAGGAGAATCAAGTCACTCATTCCAACACTTACTAAGTGCCTCTGATGTGCCAGACATTGTGCTAAATTGGGGGAGGGGTCCCCAAAAAAGGAAAGGAACCCAGGGGCAGAAATTTTCCCAGCTCTAAAAGGAGGGAGCACAGAATCAAAGAAGGAGCAAAAAAAAAAATACAGAGAAATTGTTGAGGAAAAGCAGGAAGAGATCCCAGCAAAGCGGGAACAAGCAAAGGAACTGGAGGGGGTGTGGGAGGGAGTAGAAGGGAGGAGGATATTCACTCACCCGAACCAAGTAGGAAACCCCGGGTCCCATGACTTTGTCGTTGGGATGCAGCCAGCCCCGCGTGGGCTTATTGACAAAGCTCCCGTGGCGGGTCCACTCTTCGCCCCCCAGCTGGCCCCCTTCCACCCGAGTCCTGCGCCCGCCGCCTCCACTCAGCTTGTTCATGTCCTGGAGGAGGGGCAGGGGGCCTGAGTCCAGCACAGCTGCCCCTGCGATCCCCTCCCCATCCTCAGTTGCCCTTCCTGGCTCCCCCTTAGGCCCCAGGCGCCCCCCAGCCGGGTTGGCCAGCTTCAGGTTGCTCATCCGGGGGAAGAAGGAGCACAAGGTGGTGGGACTGTCATCCCCAGGCAAAGGAGGCAGGATGGGCCCCAGGGATGAGGCTGATGGAGAAGGCAGCTCCTCCGGTGGAGTGGACCCGGAAGCCCCCTCCTCCAGCGATGATATAGACTCATTCCGAAGTGGGTTGTACTTAGGCTTGGGAGGTAGGAGATCCATGGCTGGGATGAGACTGGGGCTGCTGCCCAGCCTGGCCCCCCTGCCAGTTCGGGCAAGGGGGCCAGGCAGGGGGGATCCCTGGCCCTTAGCCTGGCCCGCCTCTGCAGCCTAGGGGCCACAGAGGTCTTGGGGAGGGAGAAGGACCACTGGCTTCTGCTCCCCCAGGTCAGACCCAGACAGTTTCAGGCCCCATCCCCGCCCAGCGTGGAGCCTCCTCTCTGGCTGAGAAGAGAACAGGCTGGACCCAGAGCTGCCTGGCTCCTCCCCAGGGGCGGGGATCAAACGGGCAGAGACCAATCCCAAGGACAGTGCTGACTCACAGGCTCAGAGGGGCTGAGCCCCTGCTGCCGCTGCCCAAACCTCCAACTCTGGCAGGGGTAGAGCTGGCTGTGCCTCTTTCCCCCGCTGTACATAAACAACTAGTAATCTGGGGAGCAGGAAAGTGGGGGTGGAAGGGAAGGATGGAGCAGTAGGAAAGAAAGGAAGGAGATAAGGGAAGGTCTGGATCAGCCCAAAGGGGACATGGGCAGGTCACAGGGAGCAGGAAGCCAGGAGAGGCTAGGGGGCAATGAGGGAGGAAACAGGCAGCAGGGGATGGAAAGGGAGGGGATCCCAGAGCTCAGCCCATTTCCCTTCCTGTCACTCGAATTCCTCCATCCTCTGACCCAGGCAACCCCCCTACACCACTGCCACGTATGGTGGGGTGGTGGCCTCAGGGAGCCTGGGCCATTAGCATCCTGTGCTACAACAGCTTTGAACTGAAGTGAGGGGAAATAGGAAAGGGAAGAAAATGGTCCCAGTGGATGCAGAGGAGGGCCAAGAGGAAAAGCAAAGCTGGTGAAATAAGGGGAGCAAAGTCCAATTTAGGTAGTGCATCAGGGAGCTACAGGCAAGACTGGCAAGAGGCTCAAGCCTTATTCTCTATGCATGGCACCTACCAACCAACAAGGAGCAACAGCCCTAGATCAGGCACTGTACAGCCCCTTCCCACAGGCCTAATTACCAAAGCAAGATGCTAATAATGAGAAAGAGAGCCAGCCATGGTAGTTCATGCCTTAATCCCAGCACTCTGGAAGGCTGAGGCTGGAAAATCATTTGCTCTCAGGAGTTCAAGACCCAGCCTGGGCAACACTGCAAGACTCTATTTCCAAAAACAAAAAATATACAGGTGCTGGGCGTGGTGGCGAACACCTGTAATCCCAGTACTTGGGAGACTGAGGCAGGAGGATCGCCATGAGTTTGAGGCCAGTCTGGGGTACATAGTGAGTTTAAGGCTAGCCTTAACTACATAGCAAGACCCTGTCTCAAAAAAACCCAAAACAAACAAAAACAGGTGAGAAAGAGGAGTCAGGGCCCCAAATCTAAGGGCAACCCCCTAGACCTACCAGGTACACTCACAACCCCACCAAAGAGGACAGTGTCCTTCACACTAGGGGAGTGGTCCAGATAGGAAAGCTGGAAAAAGGAAAGCTCCTTAAGAGAACTTGGGACCACAGGCTATTAAGAGATAGAGAAATAATCATGCTGAGGCTATTAAGGGATAGAGAAATAATCATGCTGGCCATGGTGGTACATGCCTGTAAGCCTAGAACATGGGAGGCTGAGGCAGATTGCTGTGAGAGTTCAAGGTCAGCCTGAGCTACACAGCAAGACTCTGTCCAAAAAACAAAAGAGGGTTGGGGATTAAGCAGAAATGGTACTGCACTTGCCTAGCAAGTCCAAGGCCCTGAGTTCACTCCCTAGCACCAAAAAAGAAAAAAAAAAAAAAAACCACCAAAAAAAACAAAAGAGAAAGAGGTCACAAGACCTGTGCCAAGAAGGACAGAAAAAAGGGGCACCAGAAGATAGGCTGAGGCTGGTCCCAAGGAATAGTCCCAAACCCATTCCACCCACAACTTCCTGCCACAGCTCTGCTTAAGAAGGCCATACAGGAAGTTGGGAAGTGACAAAAATACTTCCCCCAGGCTCACCTCAGCATTAACCTTAGGTTACTTCAGAGGAGAAAACAATCCATATCATCACTTAGTATCACTTAAAATGTGTTAAATACCTTGCCTACTTTGCTTCCTGTTAGTCTTCATCCCAGCGGAGCCTTGTCAGTGCAGCCTACACTCGAGAAGAAATTCTATTATCCCATTTGCTAAGGCCTCAGCTCTCAGCATAGACTGAGGAAGGATTCTGCCAACCTCACACTCCCAACACACACAAAAACATACCACGATGCCCTCATCTTTGGAAATGGCACTGTGGCAGCCTGCAGTATTTAGAAGCAGGAAAGAGCCAACAGGTGTGGGCATGTGGAAGAAAAGAAGTATGACTTTACATTTGCAGAGAAAAAAAGGAGATTCTTACTGGAAGACCAGGTGATGGGTGGGGGAATCCATGTGTTGTTTCTCAGCACAGCAGGGAGGCAGCAAGAGGGGTGGGAAGTAGCAGGAAATGGTGAAAGCCTCAGGAATGTTTCCAGCAAGGAAGGCTGGGCAAACGAGGCCAGAATGAATGCCCAGAGAGAGCTCCGGTTAGGGGAGAGGGGAGCCAGAAAAAGGGGGAAGGGGTCAAGGAGTTCCTTTAAAAAAAAAAAACAAAAAACAAAAAACAGGGACACTACTGTAATCCCTACCCCTGCTTCCAAGCCATCATTTTCTGGTGGGAGAATTTTCGGTTCTGTCCACAAGGCACACAACAAATCCACGGCCCTATCCAACCATGGACAGGCTCAACCCACAACTTGTACCTAGGGTAGGGTCGGTGCCAGGAAGGGAAACTCTGGGAGGGCAGGAATCTCTGAGCAAGTCTCTCTTCCACTCTAGTGCTGAACCCCTTCAAGCAGATTCACCACTGGAAGAGGGTGAAAGAGAAGAAAACGACTGCTTCGAAGCTATCCTCACAGCCAGTGACGGGAATTTGAACTTCCCACCTGGTGGTGCACGAGTGCTCAGAAGAACTAAGCCCAGGACCCAAAGAGAGAAAGGACAGGAAAAGGTACACAAGAGAAACGTCTGCGAATGAGGATAAGACTTCTGAGGTGATGGCCTGGGTCCCACTGGGCTAAATCCATCTCCTAAGGGGGCGTGGTCCCCTAGGATGCGTACAGCAGACACCACCAGGCTTCTGGAGAGAGCGATGAGGATTACGGAAGGGGCGGGGTCCCCAGGGAAGGCGGAGCCCCTAGGGAGGCGTGGCCTCACTGAAGCCGAGTCGTTGTTGAGTAGCAGCGCTATGCACTTTAGGAAACTGTGCTTTTGACAGGAGTTAGCGGAGAATCACTACAAGGAGCTCCACTTCCGGAGAACTGAAAGGACTAAGGAAGGCTTTCTTGTATTAGGGTCTAGAAGCACTCTGGGAGTGGGATTTATAGGAAAACTGGGCAACAAGGCGGGGTCACGACAATAAAAGAAGTCGGGGTTCGGGAGCCCCCTCAAACTGGAAGGTGGGACTTCCGGGGAGGGGGTCGTGGGGGGCGGGACTTAGCGATGAAAACCGGAAGTGGGGTCCCGAGAGAGGGGTTCCGGGGTGGACGAGTGGGTCGCCTAAGAAGAGAAAAAGTCAAGACTCACCAGGGCCTCATGGAGTCTCCGCACCGCACCGCGGGCCGATTTGGTTCCGGATCACGGCTCCGCTTGCTTAAATCGCCGCTCCAACTTTCTCCCTGGGCCCGACCTCCCAGAAGAAACTTTATTACACTCACTTCCGGCCTCACTAACCCCTGACCCTCTACCTCACGGTCCCTCCTTCACCCCGCCCACTTTCCCAGAACAGCCAATGGCAGCGCGAAGACGTGCACAGGAACAGTGATAGCCAGTAAGAGGCTTATTTTTGACCCAGGGTGGTTCTTGAGAAATGTAAGAACTGTAGTCCAATAAGGACTTGAGAAGAAGCAAATATGAGCCAATCGAAGGTTTCAAAATGGAGCTGTCCCGCCTTGCCCCACAGGAACCAATAGGAAGTGCGGGCGGTGTGTTTGAAAGCGAGGCCAAAGAGGGTGGGGGCGCGTGCTGTTGGGAGTTGTTTGGAGGCCGGCGGTGAGGGGCTGAAGGTCCACAGGCAGAGCGAACATGTCGCACAAACAAATTTATTATTCGGACAAATACGACGACGAGGAGTTTGAATACAGGTTAGTGCTGGTGCAGGGTCCATAGCGAGGTCGGGAGCCTTAACTAGAGGGCACGAAGGAGTTGGTAACCAGGACTAAAGCCACAGAATCGGCGCATGCGCGGGAGATTAACGGGATGGGTGCGAGATTAAGTGAAAGAGTAAAGCGCATGCGCGAAGGGTGGGTGGTGATTCCCAAAACAATGAAGTGGAATTTGAAGTCAGTCCTCCGTTGATTGAAGTGTGTCGCACCGTAGTGACCACCTCCATCCTTAGAGGTTTCTGAATCATTCTCACAACTTTATTGAACAAGTTAAATTTGCCTTCTAGAGACTGTTAGTATCACAGTAAAGTGGAGCTGGAAATTTACTCTCGTCCTCAATGATAGGGAGGTTTCTGAGAGAGTTTGAGCGTTCCTTACTGATTGTTGGAAAAGAAAAGGGGCGTGGTTCTCTGGTTTGTTTTAGGAAGTGAAGTGGAGTGAAAGGTGGCCAGGGACTCTGAGATAAGACAATATAGGCCCAGTAGATAACCCTTCAAATACTGGAACATTTATGGGTGCTTATAGGTTTCAGGTGTTCTGCTGTTCTCACACTTAATCTGTGGAAAATACCGACAGACTTGAGAAGAGCCGTAACACATGCTGTACTAGAGCTATGTACAGGGTGTGACGGGCAGGCAGGACGGGCCAGTCTGAAGAGGGACGGTTAGGGCAGCTTCTACAGGGAACTGGCTGCGATGAACTCGAACTAGACGTCGGGAAGAGAAAGCACCTCTTGATTGAAATCGTTTGGAAGATACTGGTGAACCATCTGCCAAGGGATGGTGGAGAAGAAATCCTTGCAACAGATGCAGCATTTGGATTTGATAAATTCTAAGCCCGTAATGATTCTAGATTGGAAACTGAGGGAAAACAAAAGATTGTTACAAATATTGTCATTACACGAATCTGTATTAATTGTAATGCTTAAGACAGCTTCTAGGGGATTTAGCTCAGTGGTTAGAGTACTTGCAAGCATAAGTTCGATCCCCCGCACGGGGGGGGGGGGAATCAGCCTCTAATTTTTATCTTCTTTACTAGGGAACATAAAATGGAGATTTGCTTTTCTGTGTCTCTTCTCCCAACCTAGTTCAGAGTTTCGGGCACCCCGGGTAACTTGGTGTGTGTTGACAAACACATAACCTTTTTGCCAAGATAACTGAATTAACTTTTTTTTTGAGATGGGGTTCTGTCTATGTAGTTCAGGCTGGGCTTGAACTCGAGGTGATCCTCCTACTTGAGCCTCCCAAATTACTGGGATTACAAGCGTGAGCCACCACGCCTGGCTTGAATTAACTTTCTTATCCTCAGATTTTTCCTCTACATCTGAACTACTACCTAAAACTATATGCTTATAACATGTGCAGCACTAGGGAGAAATCACTAGTTTCATCCTCTAGAAGGTGTAACTCAGCTTATCAACATCATTTTGGTTTAAGAGGTTTTTTTTTTAATGTGTGCAAGGCAATTTTTATGTCAGAGGCTTGTTATAATTTAGCTATTTTGAGAAATTTATACTGGCATTATCTTTTGTGGGGAGAGCCTCTTGTTACACAGAAGGAGCATGTAGTGCATTTTCAGTGAGCATGATGAAGTCTATCTGTATTAGTCTGACTCAAGTGAGAGTAATCATTTCTTTGCCATGAAGAGAGACACCTTTGGTTAGAAGAACATGGAATTTCCTAAATCTCATAGCACATCCCTTCAGAGTTAGGAAAGTGGGATTCAGGATAGACTTTTACATTTCATTCCTTGCAGTGATTCTTCCACACAGCACTCCATAACAAGCCTTTGTGCTCCACAAAATAATTTCTTTTTTTTTTAATAACTTCTTTCCTTACTAAACCTTTTTAAAACTCACCTCAGGTTATTAACACTCACTACATGTTTCTTGAAGCTCCCATTGTACTGTGGGTAATCCACCAGAATTCTGTGAGGCCCATAAGGACAGAGAAAAAAAATAGTCCCCAGAATTTGGGTGCTCACATTGGAATCACTAATTTATGCTTTTTAATAATACTTTTGTGAGAAATTGTGTAACTTGGCTTGTATTTCTAGCTGTCTCTACCCCACAGTAAAATTGTATATACTCTCTGACATCAGAACTTAGTTTCTATCCCCCAGAAGGTGTAACCTGCTTGTCTTTGTACATGGGCACTTGTGTACATATGGTGCCCAGTACTGACAGAAACTCCCCACCTTCCCATGTTTCCGTTACAGGCATGTCATGTTGCCCAAGGATATAGCCAAGCTGGTCCCTAAAACCCACTTGATGTCTGAATCTGAATGGAGGAATCTTGGTGTTCAGCAGAGTCAGGGATGGGTCCATTATATGATCCATGAACCAGGTCAGTGTAATGGCTAAAAGCAACCATTTACCCATAGCACTGCTACACGGAGGGAATGAAGGAATAAGAGTGCATAACCGGAAACAGTAGGTGGGTAGGAGGAAATGATTTACTGGGATTTCCCCCCATACATTAGCTATGTAAACAAACAGGAGTGGCCAGAAATAAAAGCAAAATGTCTGGGAAGTTCAGGGACAACCTGTTACTGAAAAACCTCTTTTAATCTTCAGTTTAGCCAGAGAGTACTCTTTTCTTAACACTAATTTTGGCCCCAGCTTTGTTTGCCATCAGAAAGCAAATTCTTGGATGTGTTCCAAATAAACAAAGGAAATTATATTTTTTGATAAGACACCAGACACCCAGCTGCCAGGAAAAACTAATAAAGGACACTCTAGGGCTGTACCAACATAGCAAAAGAACTGATACTAACAATTCTGTACTTGGCAGACAGACCAGACTTCTGGGTCTGCTTCTAAGGCCATATGCTTACATCTTAATTTAGTTATAGAGATCTGAGTGAGTGATAGCTGGGCGGGGGTGGTGGAGTACACTATAGGTTGTCCATAGAATGATGCAAGCTTGGCTCTTACATTTCCCTCACTCTTTCAGAACCTCACATCTTGCTGTTCCGACGGCCACTACCCAAGAAGCCAAATAAATGAAGCTGGCAAGTTGCCTTTCAGCCTCAAGCTTTACACAGCTGTCCTTCCTTCCTAACATCTTTCTGATAATATGATTATGTTGCCTTCTTGTTTCTTACTTTGATATTTAAAGGATATTCAGTACACTGTTTGGATGTGCTGGTGACTGCCTTCCTTCTTGAGTAGAGCTACCACCACCACAGCCCTGCCACCTCAGTCTCTCAGGGCTGCAGCCTCAACAGAACACACCTGATAGGCAGAAGAAGCGTCTGAGAAGCAGACTGTGGCTTTTATGGGGATTGTGTAAACTTGCTGTTTTGTGTTTTCCTGCTGGGTATTGTATGTATGGTGATTTATGGATTTGTGTTTCAACGTGTTGGAAACTTTCCATTTTATTTGAGAAATCTGTTCAATGTTAAAGCCTTGATTAAAGAAGTTTTTATAATCTGATTCTGTGATTGTAAGGATTTTTTTCCCCTATTTGCAAGGTGACCATTACATTCAGTATTGTGGTTCTACTTATTTGCCCTTCTATTTAATAATGAAACTCAACTATTTGTGATAATGAACGTTGAGGTTAACTAGTGAGTTTTAGTTGTTTGTTTTGCTTTTTGTTAGTGAGGAACCCAGGGCTTCGCACTGAGTTACATAACCCAGTCCCCCTTTTTTTTTTTGGTGCTGGGGATCGAACTCAGGGCCTTGTGCTTGGAAGGCAAGCACTCTGTCCTTTTTTAAAAAAAATTTTTTTAGCCAGGTGTGGTGATGCATGCCTGTAATCCCAGCCCTCGGGAGGCTGAAGCAGGAGGATTGCCATGAGTTCAAGGCCAACCTGGACTACATAGCAAGATCCTGTCTCAAAAGAGAAAAAAAAATTTTTGTTTTAATTGTGAAGCATCATTTCACTAAATTGCAAAGTTGCCCAAGTTGGGCTCAAACTTGTGGTCCTTCTACTTCAGCTTCCCAGAGTGCAGAGATTCTAGATGTGCACCACCATCCCCGGCTCTGATTTTTTTTTTTTTTTTTTTGAGACAGTCTCGCCATGTAGTCCATGCTGGCCTCGAACTTGCAGTGATCCTCCAGCCTCAGCCTCCTACGTGCTGGGATTACAGGCATGCAACACCATGCCTGGCTCCCAGCTCTGATTTTTTTTTTTCTTTTTTTTTCTTTTTTTTTTTTTTCAGTGCTGGGGATCAAACTTGGGGCCTTGTGCTTGCAAGACAAGCACTCTAACCACTGAGCTAAATCCCCAGCCCCCTGCTCTGATAATCTACTTTAAACAGACTTGCTATCAAACATCTACTGAAATATATTAAACTCTGATGACTAGCCCGACGTTGAGGTTACATAGGACAGCTTCATCTCAAGAACAAATGAGCTGTGTCATACAAGGTGCTGACATCTGAAGGACAACAAGGGTCAAGGGAGAGGGCTGTCAGCCAGAGGGTGTTCTTGTGTCTGCCTAAGACCATCATACCCATGACCTGTTCACTATGCCTGTTAGTAGGGAGTTGTTTTCAGGGGTTCTCAAATTTGGTTGAGCATTGGAATCAGCTGGGCAGCTTTGCAAGTAGTGGCAGCCACCTGACTCACTCCTAGAGATTCTGGCTTAGTTGGTAGGGAGCATAGACTGGGTATAGTGATTCCTGTTCCCATCCCCAGCCAGTAAATTGCAGAGTGTAGTGGTGGTGATGTAAACCTGTAACCCCAGCACTCCAAAGGCTGAGGCAGGAGGATCCATAGAGGTCAGCAAAAACCACACAGCAAGATCCTGTCTCAAACACAAAAAAAGCCCCTGGAGGGGCTGGGGATTTAGCTCAGTGGTTAGAGCGCTTGCCTAGCAAACACAAGGCCCTGAGTTTGCTCCCCAGCACCAAAAAAAAAAAAAGCCCCTGGAGGATTAGTATAAAAATTAAAGTTGAACTGGTTGAGGTAGCACATATGTAATCTCAGCACTTGGGAGCCTGAGGCAGGAGGAGCACCAGGAGTTTCAGGTCAGAATAAACTACACAGTGAGAGGCTGTCTCAAAACAACAAAATTCAACAAGTACTTTTCTACCCAGCATACTCCCCACCCCACCTCAAAAGGCACTTTTAGACCAAAGACAATTGAAATGAGAGTAAACCAGAATGATGATGGGAATACAAAGTCAACATACAAGACACTCCCTAGTTATTGTCTCTACGTAGTTCAGGCTGGTCTCGGACTCATTATGTAGCCCAGGCTGGCCTTGAATTTATAGCAATCCTGCCTCTGCCTCCCGAGTGCTGGGATTGATTACAGGCATGTGCCACCAGGCCGGGCTAAAAGGAGGGATTTTGTTTGTGTTTTTATCTCGTCAAAGAGGTTAAGTAATTTGATCGTTTCCATTTATGCTAGAGACAAATGAAAGTCCCACACATTAACTGCTCACCTATTCCAAGAAATTCCTACCCCACAGGCAAGGCTGATAAACGTTCTCTGTCTCCCTCCAACTTCCTTCTATAAAATAAAACCCCAGCCTAGCCCTCTGGTGCGCCTGTAGTCCTAGCTCTTGAGGAGGTTGAGGGTCGGTTAGGCAGGAGGATCGCTTAAAGCCAGGAGTTGGAAATCAATCTGGCAGCACAGTGAGCAAGACCCCTACTTCAATTCCACCTGTGATTGTAGCTACAGCACTTAGCTAGCATGCCCGAAGCCCTGGGTTCAATCCCTAGTACCAAAAAAGAATTAATTAAATCTCTCTGACGCCAGTAGCAGCCCCTGACTCCCTAACCTAAAATTTAGTCATAGTTAATAAAAACAGTGGAAGCTAGAATCAAGCCTCTTATTCACTTCAGTATTAAAAGGCAGTCCTCCAAGACCTTAGAGTACCTCCCACCTACAGCTCCTTCCGGCCCAAACCTCCCAGGCCCCGCCCCCAAGAACAAAGTCCGACCCCTACATTTCCGGTGAGAGAGAACCACATGGTTGTTGCCTATAACAACGTAGCATTTCTCCCGCCTTCAGGATAAAGTTTGAGAGCGACAGTCAACTCCACCAATGGAACCTTCGGAAAGAGCCTGAGCGACGGCCAAAATAACCAATCAATATGAGGATGGTACGAATAAGGTGGGACTTTGAGTACGGAAGCTGTCCCAGGACGTGAGGAAAGGAAAGACCGGGTGAAGGGACAAGTTAAGCAGGTGAGAGCTTGGAAGAGCTCAGTAGTGTGAAGTTTGGTAGGAAGAAGGGTTTCCGGGCTAGAAAGGGTGCAGGGAAAGGCTACTGAGTTCTGGTCGGATGGGAAGGGCGGAGCCAAGGAGCGGGATCGGGTGGATATTTAAAGGTACAGCTTCCGAAGAGACATTTAAAGGTGCAAATGCCCAGGATAGAGAAAACTCTTGAGGAGACCGGCTCGGCAGATAGAAGACATTTAAAGTGGTAGGTTCTCGGGAGACCAGGATATCTAGGGGGACTAGAACCAAATTTAGAAGACAGTTTATGAGGGACTGGGGTGTAGCTCAGTGGGAGAGCGCTTATCTTGCATGTGTGAGGCTGTGGGATGGATCCCTTGCACCCCCAAAAAGCAAACAGACGAACAAAAAACACTTACGGGAATATGGGTTGGCACTTGAGAAAACATGTGTTAAAGAGACAGTAATAAAGGCGTCGCTTGTCCAGGGTCTGGTTAGAGAAGACGAAGTTTTCCACCAAAGAGGAATGTGCCCTCCTGCCCTCCTCCATTGTCCTTTCTGGTTTCTCCAGGTCCCCTCGACCCTGTTCCCAGGCTATGGCCCTCAGTGCCCTGTAGACCTGGCGGGCCACCTGTGCTTGCGGCCCCTGTCTAGGGGTCTGGGTGGCTACTGGAGGGCCTTGCAGAGGGGCAAATGCAGGACCATGGCATCTGGGACCTCAGAACTTCCCCGGGGGCGCAGCGTGACAGCGGGGATCATCATTGTTGGAGATGAGATTCTCAAGGTGTGTTGGACACAAAGAGGGAGGGCTCGGCGTTCTCCTGTCCTTAGGGGCTTGCTGCACAAGAGAGTGGGAGCCTCCTTGCCAGTCGCAGTAGGGTCCTAGAATGAGTCCAAGAGATGGGAGGAAAAGTGAGTCTCGTTCTTTTGATTTCTCTGTTGGAAAACCTGTAGCAAAGTCCCTGCAGTTTGCCAAGCAGTGTGGTAGGGGCGGAGGAGGAATTACAAAGCAATAACTAGAAGCCCAACAAATAGAAGAGGTACAGATACTCAGAGTTATAGCCAAAGCCGGTTGTGGTGCCATGCACTGTAATCCCAGCTATTCAGGAGGCCGAGGCAAGAGAATTGTGAGTTTGAGGCCAGTCCGGGCAACATAGCGAGACCCCCCCATCTCAAAAAAAAAAAAAAGTTACAGCCATCCTATTTGGAAATGATTTAAGGCATTTGGCAGAGTGGATAAGTGGGCTAAAAGGAAAGTACTAGAAGGGAGGAATTCTTTTTTGGGGGGGATGCTAGGGATTGAACTCAGGGCATTATGCTTGCTAGGCAAGCACTCTACCACTTGAGCTAAATTCCCAGCCCTGTGATAGTCAAATATATATATTTATAGGGCCGGGGATTTAGCTCAGTGGTTATAGTGATTGCTTTGCAAGCATGAGGCCCTGAGTTCGATCCCCGGTACCACAAAAAAAAAAAATAATAATATATATAAATATATTTATATATATATTTACATATTTTTTATATTTATATATATATATATTTTTTTGAGACAGGGTCTTACTATGTAGTTCAGGCTAGCCTTGAGCTCAAGCCCAGGCTGGCCTCAAACTGTGGCAATCCTCCTGCCTCTGCCTCCTAAGTGCTAGGATTACAGGTATGCACCACCACGCTCGGCTGTGATAGTCATATTGACCCCTACTTTCTCAGTGCTTACTAGAGCCTGGCAGTGTGCATATTACATCACAAATGGGATTTTATTAGTTCTCACAATTCCAGCACTTGGGAGGCTGAGGCAGGAGAATCACCGTGAGTTCAAGGCCAGCCTAAATCATATGTTGAGACCTTGTCTCAAAACAAAACAAAAATAATTCCATCAAAGTGGTGCTTTCATTATAAATCTCAACTAATAGATTACAGAACTGAGGCTCAGAGATGTTGAAAAACTCAGCTAAGGTTACATACTTGGAAATGGCAGAGATGAGATTCCAGCCTGATTCTCCCTTGCTCTAGAAAAATCTTTTTTTTTGAGACAAGGTCTCAGTATGCAGCTCAGACTGTCCCTGAACTCACTATATAGCCCAGGCTGGCCTGGAACTCAAGGTGATCCTCCTTCCTCTGCCTCCTGAGTGCTGGGACTACAGGAGTGCACCGCCATGCCCAGGTAGAATACATTTTTAACAACTTAGCCACTGTCGAGAAGTGGAAGGAGTTGAGGCTGGAAAACAAAATAGGGTACACACCACATATAACCTCAAATAGTTGCAGAGGAATATGAACTTTATTCTGTATACAGTTGGAAACAACAAATGGCTTTTGGGCCCAAGAGTGATGCAATCACAGTGACACATTAGAGTGGTTACTCAGAAGACACAGCTAACCATGGTGGCTGGAGGCTGTCGCCATTGTCCAGGTGAAAAGTGCTAAGGACCCGCTTGGTGGCGGTGGGGACAGATGAAAGCAGATGGAGAGAGATTTCAAAAGCGGAGTTGACAGAATTAAAGGCATGACTGGCTGCAGACAGCATCTGGGATGCCCTTGACTGAAGTGACAACGACCAGGGATATAGTGAGGCTATGCAGTAAGCACTTGGAGTCAGGGAACTAAGCCGTTAGGCTGGGGAGGAAGTAGAAAGCCATCCATAGAACTGGAGACAGAAGTTATAAATGTAATGAGACTAGGATTGAAGCGCAGAGAAGGGGGCCCAGGTAACCCACCTTATCCCTGACTCTACGCAAATGATTTTCCCACTCCCGTGTCCAGCCCAGGCTCCTTGACAGCTTGAAGTTGTGTCTCCCAAAAAGCAGAGCACTCCATCTTCAGACAGAAACAACTATCTCTGTTCTGCCCTTTGCCAGCACAGCACTGACAGTCTTATTCTCCCTCCCACCCCTAGGGATACACTCAGGACACCAACACGTACTTCCTGTGCCGGACACTGCGGTCCCTGGGGGTTCAGGTTTGCCGGGTCTCTGTTGTACCTGATGAGGTAAACACCATTGCAGCTGAGGTGACCTGTTTCTCAAGCCGATTCACCCATGTCCTCACTGCAGGGGGCATTGGCCCCACACATGACGATGTCACCTTTGAGGCAGTGGCACAGGCCTTTGGGGAGGAGCTCAAGCCACATCCTGAGCTGGAAGCGGCCACCAGAGCCCTAGGAGGGGAGGGCTGGGAGAAGCTGTCGCTGGTGCCCTCCTCTGCCCGCCTACATTATGGTATAGATCCTCACTCTGGCCGTCCCTTCAGATTCCCGCTGGTCTCCGTCCGAAACGTCTACCTCTTCCCAGGCATTCCAGAGCTGCTGCGACGGGTGCTAGAGGGGCTGAAGGGTCTGTTCCAGAACATGGCTGTTCAGTTCCACTCGAGGGAGCTGTATGTGGCTGCCGCTGAGACCTCTATCGCTCCCGTCCTGGCTGAAGCCCAGGCCCACTTTGGACAGAAGCTTGGCCTGGGTTCCTACCCTGACTGGAGCAGCAACTATTATCAGGTGAAGCTGACCCTGGACTCTGAGGAAGAAGGGCCCTTGGAGGAATGCCTGGCCTACCTGACTGCCCGTCTGCCCCAGGGTTCGCTGGTCCCCTATGTGCCCAATGCTGTGGAGCAGGCCAGCAAGGCTGTGTACAAACTGGCCAAATCAGGTAGGGGCCTCTTAGGAGTGGGGTATCATGTCCCAGCCCAGTGGCACCTGTCTAAGACTAGGAATGCAGGGCCCATTGTGGGTTCCCACAAATCTGGAAAAAGGCAGAAGATAGCTGCTGTTGGTTCATTCATTCTGCCAATAAATATTCTTTAAGTACCTACTTTTTTTTTTACCAGCACTGTGCGAGGAGCTGGGGAGAAGCTTAACAGGATAAATGTACACCCTGCTCTTTTTTTTTTCCCCTTGAGACAGGTCTCATTATATAATTCAGGGTGGCCTTGAACTCACTATGTGGCCCAGGCTGGCCTCAAACACAGTGATCCTCCTGCCTGAGCCTCCCCAGTACTAGGATTAACAGGTATGGGCCACTACGCGCGGCCCTACCCTGCTCTTTTTGACCAATGGTTTAAAAGAAAGTGATTATGCATAAAATGTGAGTGATGAGTCTGGTATGGTAGTACATGCCTGTAATCCTAGCACTCAGGAGGCTGAGGCAGGAGAATTGCTGTGAGTTTGAGCTACATACCAAGCCCTTGTCCAAAAAAAAAAAAAAAAGATATACATGATGAAAAGGACGCCATAGCAGGGAAGTCAGCCTTGATCTGGGGTCAGAGTAGGCTTCCCTGAGGGCTCAGTGACAAAAGCTGAGTCACCAGGATGATTTGGTTGGACCAGGAGGTGGGCAAGAGCAAATGGCATGAAGAAGGCCTGGAAGAAAGCAACTCAAAATTTAGGGGAATGGTGGAAACCAGAGTACCCCACACCCCTGCCCCTCGCCCCAGAGGAAAGACACTGAACCCAAGGTAGGGGCAGACTGCAGGGCACAGTGGGCTACCCAAGGAGCTTGAACTTAGTTCAGAGGACTGTAGGAGACACCAGAGGGTTTCCATCCAAGGTAGCACGAACATGCAGCAGCCATGTGTGCCTACGTGACACCTCTTCCCTGCCTGCATGGCAGGGTCTTCTTTGGGGAAGAAGGTAGCAAGCGCTCTTCAGACCATCGAGGCTTCCCTGGCCCGGTACCGCCTCGCCCAGCTCTGCCTGGGCTTCAATGGGGGCAAGGACTGCACCGCCCTGCTGCACCTCTTCCATGCTGCTGTGCAGAGGTGAGCCCACCCTGGGAGGCAGGGCCCTGGAGACCTCTCACCTGCTCTGCTCCCCAGTTCTCTGTCCCAGCAAGCCAGGAGAAAGGGGGTACATGGGTGGGCTGAGCGAGAAAGGTAGCCACGGCGACTCTCTGTTCCATTCTCCACCATATTTACTGACATCAGACATGTATCTGGTCCTCTTACGGATGTGCCCGCCACCATCCCTGGCTACAGGGACATCACTGTCCTGGTGAAAGGGGTGGGATTTACCAGAAATCTCACACTAGAAACTAGGAAGCTCAGGTTTCAGAGCTGAGAGAACGGAGTGGGCTTCCCATGAAAGTGGGTCGGCTGGATTAACAGGAGAAGGAAAGGGAAGAAGTACAGCCAGCAGTCAAATAGCGAGCTCTGTGAGGAACCCTTCCCCTGCCCATGCGGGCAACCACGTGGATTCTTACCCTCCCCAGGAAGTTTCCTGATGTTCCAGAACCCCTGCAGATCCTGTATATCCGCAGCATCTCCCCTTTCCCTGAGCTGGAACAATTTCTGCAGGACACCATCAAGAGGTACGAGGGGCTGGAAGTCTGAGCACTAAGAGGGGCTTTGGCAGGGCCTGCTCTGACTGCAACCTTCTTCTTTCCTAAGGTACAATCTGCAGGTGTTAGAGGCTGAGGGGGACATGAAGCGGGCCCTGGGCGAGTTGCAGACTCGGCACCCCCAGCTGGAAGCTGTCTTGATGGGCACCCGCAGGACCGACCCCTACTCCCGCAGCCTCCGCCCTTTCAGTCCCACAGACCCTGGCTGGCCTTCATTCATGCGCATCAACCCACTGCTGGTAATGGGACAAGGACCCACACCTTTGGCCTCTGGTGCCAGTGTACCCTGGCTCCCAGGGAAGGAGGCCAGAGTCTGCGGCATGGTGGGTGCCCATCACACGAGGGAGGCAGTGTATCTGCTCACCAACACTGAGCGCTAATTTGGTGGACAAGACAGTGACTTAGGGGCTGGGGATTTAGCTCAGTGATTAGAGTGCTTGCCTTGCAAGCACAAGGGCCTGAGTTCGATCCCCGGCACCACCAAAAAAAAAAAAAAAAGACAGTGACTTAGACCTGTGCTAGCCAGTATCACAGCCACTGGCCATTGATTCATACGTAAATCAAATACAAATTACTAAAAGCTACTGAATTAAAATATACTTTCAGCTGGGGATTTAACTCAGTGCTTAGAGTGCCTCACAAGCTCAAGGCCCTGAGTTCAATCCCCAGCACCAAAAAAAAAAACAAACAAACAAACAAAAAAAAAAAACCGTCAAATTACTCATAGTAAAATATACTTTCAGTGGACAAACTTTATGGCGTGTGAATTTCATGTCAGTTTCCATTTTTTTTCTTTGGTGCTGGGCATGGAACTCAGGGCTTTGTGCCTGCAAGGCAAGCACTCTAACCACTGAGCTAAATCCCCAACCCTAAAAAAATTTTTTTAAAGGGCTGGGCAACTGAACATTGAGCACACACCTGTTATCCCAGTACTCTGAGAGGCTGAGGCAGGAAGATTTTGAGTTTGAACCCAGCCTGAGCAACTTAGTGAGCCTTGGCCAGAGGGAGCAGCTGCCATTCAGTGCCAGCTGAGATTTCCTGTTCAAAGCAAGCTGGGAAGCCCCGGGTGTTCTTGTGGTTGTTTTGTTTTTTTGTTTGTTTGTTTTATTGGGGGGGCGTGCTGGGGATTGAACTAGGGACCTTGCACTTGCTAGGCAAGCACTCTACCAATTGAGCTAAATCCCCAAAGTGAGCAGTTTATCAAGACCCTGTCTCAAAATTAAAAAAAATTAAAAGGGCTAGGGGTGTAACTTAGTGCAGAGGACCTAGATTTAATCCCCAGTGTCACCATAAAAAAAAAAAAAAAAAAAAAAAAACCTCCAGTTGTACTAGCCACATCTCAAATAACCACCATAGTAAACAACAGAAATACAGAACATTTCCATCGAGGCAGAATGTTCTATCTGACAGCCCAGTTTCCACACACAGCCCTTCGGAGTGGAGGGGATGGGGGCTGAAGGGTCTGACTGCTTAGCCTGCACAGAGCAGGCTATCCCTGAGAACTAGACAGCAAGCCTCCCTCCGGGGCTCGGGGAACAGGAGAGCCTTGGATGGGCCCCTCTGGGTGGCAGGGAGGTGCAGAGGAGGGAATGCTTGTGACTGTTCTGCCTCTGACCTCTCAGGACTGGACCTACAGGGACATCTGGGACTTTCTGCGTCAGCTCTTTGTCCCATACTGTATCCTGTATGACCAAGGGTAGGTGTGAGGGCAGGAGAACGTGTGTGGGGAGAACAGTAGGGCGCTGGGATAGAGAGGCCCACCTGGTACACACTGGACTTCTCTTTCCCTGTTACAGGTACACATCACTGGGCAGTCGGGAAAACACAGTGCAGAACCCGGCCCTGAAGTGCCTGAGCCCAGGAGGACACCCCACCTACCGCCCGGCGTACCTACTGGAGAATGAAGACGAGGAACGCAGCTCCCGCATGTGACCTCCCTCCTGTGGGCTGCCCTGGGTGCACCTGTCAATAAACCAGGCTCTCTGTGTTGCCTTGGCTGTGTCTTCCTGCTCAGGGGACCAGGGAGGCAGACTTGGACCAGACAGGACCCTGCCAGCTCTGAGCTGACCTGGCCATGCACACTCGGGCAGGGGTGGGCAGAACCAGCAACAAAGTGGCTCACTGGGTGATTTTCCACATCAGCCTAAGCCAGAGCCCACCAGATGCAGGAGCAGTTGTGCCAGCCACTGGGAAGGGGGCAGCCAGGCAGGGTGCTGCTAGAGTGAGGAAGAGGGGCTGAGCTGGCTGTGGGATATGGAGGATGAAAGATGGAATGGTCAGGCCTCATGCTAACCCCACCCCCATCCCTGTCCACAGGGGCTGACTCAGCCTGTTCCCAGGCCCAGAACCTTCCTTTGCTAGACTCTGGTGCCTTTGTCTCTAGTCAGGAGGCCTGAGGGGGAGGGGACAGTTGATAAAAGGCAGCAAAGACCGCTCCCACACCCTCGCTCAGAACTGCGGCCCACATGCAGCCTCGGACCCAGCCCCTAGCCCAGCCCCTACCCTTCTCCCTTGGAGGGGTCCTGCGAGATGCCAGGCTCCAGGTGCCTGTCATTAAGATGGGCACAGGGTGGGAGGGCCTGCAGCGGACCCTGAAGGAAGTTGCCTACATCCTCCTCTGCTGCTGGTGTATCAAGGAGCTGCTGGATTAATGGCAGCAGGAGCTGCCGAAGCCTCTCCCCACTGGCACCACAGCTGGCATCGCTCAGGTGGGCAGCAGGGTAGGCAGAAGGCCTGGCTGCGGTGTGCGTGGCAGAGCCTGCCCCCAGTTCCCTATTCTGTTCTGTAGCCCCATCGAGACTCAGGCCAGCTGTGCCTGACTGAGGATGGGCCATGAGCAAGCAAAGAGTGAAGTGTAGATCCAGCTTTGAGTTGTGCCATCTGTCAGATCTGCCTCAACTCTGGGCGTCCCTCGCCTCTGGTGGACCTGCTGGCCAGGACCCCAGCAAGACTGCAGCAGGACCTGGCTCTCCTCCAAGCTGGCACAGCAAGCCCGCCAGCCCAGATGGTTAATCTTACCACGCTTCTTCGTTCCAGGAATGGGCCGCCCCTAAGATCTCTGTTTGAGAATCACTGGACTATACATAAAATAAATAGGCCTCAAGGACAAAGCGTTCCAAATGTTTCAGTGGGAATGAGAAAAAGAGCAGACAGAGGAGGAAAGGAGCTCATCCTGGATAGAAGTGACATTGAAGGACGGGTTTTCTGACTCACTGGTGCCTGGGTGGGGAGCAGAAAGGCTGGCTTCTCCCAGCCTGTGTGTGAGGAGGGGGTCAGTCTGGGTGGGGTCTTCCTTTGGGAGGCCCAGGGGGTTAGGACTCGACCCTTTCCCAAATAGGAGACCTGGTCTAGGCAGCCCGCTGCCTCTAAGAAGCTTGGGGAAGTACAGCTCCCCAAGGCAGCCCCCACTCAGCTTTCCCTGAGTCATTCCCAAGGGCAGGGCCACATGTATGTCACCTTGCTCATGCTTCCTGCCACGCCCGACCAGGGCCCCCATAACCTCAAAGCCAGCCATGGAGTTGTGTAACCCTCACTGGGATCACCACCCAGCATTCCCCGGCTCCTCTGCAGGCCCAGCTATTGCCCATCTCCCTCTCTCAGCTGGGGCACTGGGGCCAGGAAATGGTAAATCAATCCTTCTCTCTCCCTCCCTGGGACCTGTTCTTCCTCAGCCTTCTTAGTTAACTGCTTTTCCTCTGGGCTTTTCTTTTCTATTTTTCTGGAACCGGTGATTGATCCCAGGGCCTTCTCACTGAGCTACATTGCCAGCCCCTTTTTATATTTTATTTTGAGACAGGGTCTTACTAAGTTTCTCAGGCTGGGCTTGAACTTGCAATCCTCCTGCCTCAGCTTCCCAGAGTGCTGGGATTACAGGTGTGTGTCAGCATGCCTGGCATTGACTTTTTTCTTTTTGTAAAATAATATGCAGTATGTCTAAAATAATAGTAAAAAGTAAATTTTCAGCAGCATTCCATGGTACGTTCCTAGAATCCCAGTTACTCCAGCTTCTAGGGAGGCTGAGGCAGGAAGATCACAACCTTAAGCCCTGCCTGGGCAACTTAGTGAGACCCTGACTCAAAATAGAAAGTAAAAAGGTCAAGAATGTAGCTCAGTAGTAGAATGGACCTAGGTTCAATCCCTAGTACTGCAAGAAAATAAAAAAGAAGTTTCCTACATCTATCCCCCAAACCCCAATCTCCCTTCCTCAGAGGTGACCATGATCACCAACTTCTTGGAGATTGTTCCAGAGATACTCTATGCAAACACAGCATCTTCCTTCCTTCCTTTATTCATTCACTCAATTCAAATATTATTATGCATCTATATGCCAGCCTGAGTGCTATGAAAACAGCAGTGAAGAAAACGACTCCCTTTACTTGTGGAATTTACATTCTAGTGGGTGGAAAGCGAAGATAAACTATAGAGTTTTTTTAAAATATATAGAACTGGGCATGGTGGTGCACTTCTGTAAGCCCAGAATTCTGAGAGACTGAGTCAGGAGGAACAGAACACAAGTTCAAGCTCAGGGCAACTTAGCAACTTAGCGAGAACTCGTCTCAAAACAAAAAGGACTAGGGATAGAGCTCAGTACAGAGGCTCTGGGTTTGATCTCTAGAAGCACAAAATAAAATATATAGAAATTAATAGGTGATAGAGACTATGGGAAAAACAGTTGAGCTGGGGGTGTGTATGCACATCTAAGTAAAAATTTGAGCTTTCATGCTGAGCTAATGAGGAGCTACTGCAGGGTGCTGAACAAGAACTGATTTTTTATTTGAAAGGCTCACACAGGCTGTTGTGCTGGGAACAGACTTTAGAGTTACTCTAAAGAATATAAGAGATCTGCTGGGTATGATGGCACACACCTGTAATCCCAGCACTTGGGAGGCTGAGGCAGGAGAATTGCTTCAAGTTTGAGGCCAGCCTGGGCTACATAGTGAGTTCAAGCCCGGCCTGAACCACATAGGGAGACTTTGTCTCAAACCAACCAACCAACCAACCAAATATATATTACTATTATGTATATAAAATCTCTATTAGGCAATGAACATAATATAGTCCAGACACACTGGTAGCTCAGGGTCAGGCGTAAACAGTAGCAGTATGGATATGTTTATTCTTCGTAGCTGTTAACATACTTTATACACTGCTCTGACCTTGACTCTTCTCCCTTCATATACTTCATATAGCATGCAGAATACCACAGCAGTACATTTAGAGTTTGACTGTCCTTTCCATGGCAGACTAGTACTCTACAGTATCCCAACTCCAGACTGTTTCTTATCCTAGGCAGCTCAGTGACTCTCTTTGGGCATTCACCACATGCAGGTCTCTGTCTTTGCTTGGCTCCTTCAGAGCCCTCACTCTTGCCCCAGGGCACAGCAGTAAGAAGGGCTAAGGTCCTGATATACCAACTGGGGAGAGGTTAGTGGTGGAGACAGCCACAGAGTTCACCTTCCTATCTGAATCGGGGCTTCTCCCTCTGCCTCACAGCCTGCACCCTGCTTGGCACAGCCTGGCTCTAGCTCTTCCAAGACTCTTCCCTGACCTCCTGCCTTCTTTTCCCTTCTGAGGCCCCACTCCCACAAAGCTGGGCAGTGGTGCCTGAAGGTAGATCTTAGGGTCTGAGGTCTGGACACGCCGGCCTTTGCCAGGGCAGAGGATATCTGGCAAAGACCACTGGGAGTCTCTGGGCGGAGGAAGGCAGAGCCCAGGCTTGTGGTCTGTGGTAGGATGGGTGGTGGGGAGGTGGAGGGGCAGAGAAGAGTAGGAACCACCACGGGCCCAAGGAAAGCATCAGAGATGGAAGGAAATGTTTGACAGTAGAAAGACTGAGAAAGATTGGAAGACCAAAAAATTCATATACCATCTGATAGCCCCTTTCATACTGCAAAGTGCTTTGAGCCTCACAAAAGTCTACTTGGGAAGTGGGCAGGACAAAGATAATTAATTATCCCATGTTAATGGGAAGGAAACTGGTCCAGAGACCCAAAGGGATTTCCCCGGTCAGACAGACAGCACTCTGCAGAACAGTCATTTAGCGAATCTACTTTTTCAGATCTCAAATTCGGGGCTACCCAGGTGTGATGTTGGGCACCTGTAGCTCTAGCCACTCAGATCTCTGAGGCAGGAAAATTTCATGAGCCCAGAAATTAGACCAGCCTGGGGGCAACACAGTAAAACCCTTGCCTCAAAAAAATCGAATTCAGGGCTTCTCCTAATTAGCCTGCCGTCCTTTTTTGAAATTGCAGATGGTGGCCTGTTTGCTGGCAGGCAGAGCCAAGGAAACAAGTGTAGAAGGCACCCCTCCATTTGCATCTGCTTCCCACCTCAATCCTAAATTTCCCTTGTTCTTGGCTCATGTTGGGAGGCCCCAACTGTGTCCTTTTTACCTAAGCTGTGAGATCTTTCCTGGCTCACAGCTCTCTACTCCTCTCGAAGGGGTAGGGGGAGACATACAAAAACAAAAACCGCCAAAGCTTCCCCACAATATCATCTCCCCAATTAGAGCAGCTCAGGTTTTGCCAGTGTAGCGTGTAGGAGGGGTGGGCAAGCTCACACCTACCCCTCGGCGCCCCGGGGCCCTCTAGTGCCTACAAAGGGTAGGGTAAGCCTGGAGCACACCGGGCGGCAGAGCTGGAAGGGAAGCCAAGTAGGACAGCGAGAGTCTGGCCGTGCTATCCAGGCCTCTCCTGAGGATTACATCGCCTGTGGAACCCTCCATGCAGTGGCCAGCGGTCAAGGCAAAGGGGTCTGAAGAGGGGAGCACAATAAGCTGGGTATGGTAACAATGATCAGGATAGGGGCAGCAGAGTCCCATTTTCCCAGTCACACAGAGAAGTGCACAGAAGGAAAAGGTATGGCATTCACTGATGGTACCAAGTGCAGACCCCCCAAAGGCAGAGGCTCTCATTTGTACTTTGTTTATTTATTGATTGATTTAGGTGCCTGGGATCGAATTCAGGGCCTTGAACTTGCTAGGCAAGCACTCTAACCACTGCGCTAAATCTCCAGCCCCTGCATTTTGTTTAAATGTGAATTATTTCCCGCTCGATACACAGAAGTTCCCCAGCCTCCTTCTCAGTGGTTCTCAGATCCCAGCGTCCTCGCCAGCCTTGGAGCGGACTGATCCCGCCAGCCGTCATTCACGGGTCCGCTCTCTGCCCTTTACCTAGTGCAGCTTCAAAGCAGCGACCCCAACTCCCTGCAGGCGGGGTCCTAGGAGCCAGGGAGACCTGCGCCGCCTGGTGGCTGGCCGGGGAAGGCTGCGCACGTAGGGGTCTGTCTCGCCTGCTGCAGGACGTGGAGTTTTGGAAAATGTTCCCCGGAGCTTCCTGAAGCTAAATTTACCTCCCTCGGCCCTGGGGGGCGCAGAGATCCCGGCGGCGATTAGCGCTGCGCGGCAGCCGGCTCCAGCCGAGGCCCGGAATAGGCGCGGAGTTATAAATAGTGCTGCCCGCAGGTGTGGGGGTAGTCGGCGGGCGGGGGGTACCCCAGGCAGCCACGGCCCCTTCAGGTGGGTTGGGCGGTCGCGGTGGGGGCGCTGGGGGGCGCCGGGCGGGGAGGCTGCGGTCTGAGCGCCCCCAGCGGTTTCCTGGGCGGCGGGTTTTTCGAGGGAAGCAGAGGCAGTCAAGGGGAGGAGGGTAGCGGGGAAGAGGTGGGCGCCCGGCGCAGGCTGACACTCTGCTTGCAGCTCAGCCCCCCACATTTCCGAAACAGGCCCCCAGACCCACTCAAAACCCCGCCCAGACAATGCCTCGCCACTCTTACCGCCAGAAGCCCTCTCTCCCCAGGCTCTGCGAGCACCTAACTTCTCGGCGCACGTGGCTAGCCGGGCTACTCCCCGCACCTGGCCACCACTCCGAGTCGCGGTTCCCAGACCCAGGTATACAGTCCTCGCGGCTGGGGATTTCATCTTTCTCTGGGCAAGCACCTCACACTCCGAGTATTTACCCACCTCCTGCTACTTTCCCCAAATTGGTCGCCTAAAGACTTAAGTCTGAACGTGCGGATCCTGGGCGCTCCTCTATCCCCGGGAGGCCCTCCGGGCCCCACACTCTCCCTCCAATTCCCAGCTTCGGTCCCGGCCGAAGTGGGGTGGGGGCGCGGCCGGGCTTCCGTGGGAAGGGGCGGGTGCCCCCGTCAGCATTTCTCACCGCCACAGTCTCAGTGATTTGGCGCGGTAGGGGACCAGAGTTGGGGGTAGGCTGGAATTTCAAGTCGGGGTTCTCCTTCCGAGGAGGGGAGCTATTTGTACCAGAAGAAAAAGATTAACGTCGAAAGGGAGCCCTTAGGAATTAGCAGTTGGTTCCAGGACTGCTGGGACCGAAGTGGGGAGTGGCAATCCAGCCGCAGAGATCCGGATGGTGTCCAGCTAGACGCCAGGCGCGACCACCGGGGGGGGGGTTGCGTCGTTGCCCCCAAGGACTGGTGCCAAGGTGCCCGCCCTTCTACTGCCTCCGGAGGCCCTGGGCCACTTTTCTGCCCGTCCCCCATCCTTTTCCTCGGCCAAGCACCCTCCTCCCTAAAGCAGCCCCCTCTCCATTGTGCCTCTGGCACTGCCCCCTGGCCCCTGGCAGGGCTCTTCCCCTGGCCAGCGCGACCCCTACAGCAGAAGGAAGGGGAAAACCCAGGCCTGGACTCCACCCGCTCGCGGCCCTCCGGACCAGAATCTTCAGTCCGGCGGGGCCAAGGGGAAAACCCGGAGCAGTGACCGGCTTTGGGACCCACGGGGGATAGGGATGATAGGAAAACCCGGAGCGGATTCCTCGAGCCGGAGCGCCCCATGCTTGCTGTTACGCCCTCCCTCCCAGAGCCCCCTAATTCTCCAGTGAGATAATGTCTGGGGTGGGGGGCTGTTTGGTTTGGCCTGGGCCGTCTGGGGCGCCTCACACTTTCCACCCCTGGCTGGGGCACAGGGCAGCGGCCCCGAGGCTGAGTCACGGCCCGGGAGAGAGCGAGGGAGGGACGGAAAGGTCCTCCGCCCCTCCCCCTGCGCGGGGATCCAGGGTCAGCCCGGGTGAGGGCCAAGGCCCCCCTGGCGCCGCCCATTGTGGTCCAACAGGTTGAGCTGGTGTCCCGCGGAGCCACCTGCTGGAAAAGGAAGGAGGCCCCCTGCGGAGGGGGATGGTGCGGGGAAGAGCGAGTCCGGCCCGGTTCGGCCTGGTCAACTGCTGCGAGGCCGAACCAGCCCGAGAGAGCCGGATTTTATTCCGTTTGCCACTAGTGGGAGGGGCCCTTTGGGGTACGTTGCACCGCAAGCCCAGCTGGAAGCGTCCCTTACCAGCTACCTCTTTCAGTTGGGGGACCCTGAAGTACTGGACCGGTCCTCCCTAAACCCACACATCCTTCGACACCCGGTCCCCCTCGCCACCTGGGTTTCTGAGCGAATCCTCGTCCTGACGTCCCTCCTCCGTGGAGACTCAGTTTCTCCACTTTGGGCACTGGCAGATGGACGCGGAGCGCAGGAGCCGAACGCGAGCGCACCTCCCCCGCACCCTGCGGCCAGCCCCTCCTCTCCGACAATGCCAAGGCCGCAGCGGGCACCGGCTGGAGAACGGAGGCTGCTCGCCCCGGGTGCCGATCCCTCCCTGCGGGGCTCCGTCAGGCGTGGGGAAGGACACAGGGTCCCTGCAGCCTCAACTCCCCCGCTTCCTGGGCGAGAGGTTAGGGGCCGAAGCTGGAGGCCTAGTGGCCCCCTCCCCCTCCCTCCCGGGGCCGCGACCTGTTTGTAGCCCTTCACGGGACCCCTTCCCTGAAGACCCTCGGTCTTCACCCCCATGACGCCTATCCCTAGCCGTTTACACCCTTCCCTCCCGAGGTGCTGACCCTATAGCAGCCCCTCTAGGAGCAGAGGTAGCCCCTGAAGGGGGTGCTCGGTTCCCTGGCCGCCTCAGACACTGCCCCCTTCCCCCTCCCCTCTGGGTTTCAGGCCAGCCCCTCGGCTCCGCCCCCTCCGTGGACGAACGGGAGGCGGGACCCACTTGGGATGGCCAGGCGCTCAGGCCAATGGGCGGGTAGAGCGATGGCGTGCAGGGGGCGGGGCGGAGCAGTGGTAGGGGCGGGGCGGGGAGGGGGCGGAGCTCGAATTAAGGTGGGTTGGGAGAGATAGGGAGCAGGAGGGGGGAGGGACCGCGGCAGGTGAAGGGTTGAGAGAGACAGAGAGAGAGAGTGAGCGAGCGCGAAAGAAGAAGGGAAAAGAGGAGGGTGGGAAAGGCTCGGAAAGCAAAGTAAGAGCTTGGAGGAAGGGGGCGAAAAAGGAGGGAGGGACCCATTTGCGCCCTGCAGGGACTGGCTGGACGTAGGGGTTGAAGTTTATGTCCTT